>JAAGKR010004650.1:29081-58703 GCA_011419295.1 Clarias macrocephalus
TTCTGTTATATCGAACTTTCATCTGCATAACACACATGATGTTATACAATTTCTGTTATCTGTTATCACCCAGATGAGGATGGGTTCCCTGTTGAGTCTGGTTCCTCTCAAGGTTTCTTCCTATTGCCATCTCAGGGAGTTTTTCCTTGCCACTGTCGCCGTCACCCTTGGCTTGCTCATCAGGGACAATCTCATTATCTAGACACATTTTTCTTAAACATATATATGTTTCCATAAGTCTTCTTTTCATTTTCTTTTAATTTCTGTGAAGCTGCTTTGAGACAATGACCATTGTTAAAAGCGCTATAGAAATAAAATTGAATTGAATTGAATTGAATTGGATGGAGGACTGCCAGATCAGGAGCCAGTCATGTCCAGCCTAATCTCCAGGTCTCAGTGAAAACCTCTGGAATGGATCAAATGGTAGATGCGTGGTCACAAGCCATCAAAAAATAAATAAATAAATAAAAAATAAAAACCTGAGCTGCTTGAATTTTTGCATCGGGTGGCATAAAGTTACCCACCTGCAATATGAAAGACTGACAATCAGGGTTATTCTATCAAATAGTGATTTCTGAACATTCCTTATTTAAAACGTTAATCCGTTGCTGTTTAAAAACGAATATAAATATGAGCACCGACACTGACACACAATATTACTTCCTTTATATCCCCAGCAGTTTCTTGTTAAGTTGTAATTATTTGTGCCATTTCTTTTATGAATGTGTCGCGCATGCTCATGTCGCGGCTGATATGAGATGAGATGCTCTTTCTTTGATAAATAAATTCATCTAATGAAGTGGGTCTGCAGTTACATTTCGGCTTCATCACATCCATTGACACTGTGCAGATACTTTGAAAATTATAAGCGTTATATTTGGTACACTGTTAAATTTTGATCTTTGTTTTGTATAAAATCGTGTTTATGCAAGTTATGAATTAATTATGTAAATAAGCAAATCCATTTGCGTCCTGCTCCCTGCAAGCCCAGCGCATTTAACATGTATGGAACGAGTCTACCGTGTCAGCACTTTGTGGAACTGTGGGGTTTCCAATATTATCAGGCCACAAGAATTTACACTTTTAGCAAGTCTCGGTGCTAAAAGCTGCTTTTATTTATTTCTTTATTTAATTGGTCTTATTAGCTTCAAGGGGGGTTCGGTGAGGCGAGAACTTTTTATATCTGCTATAAGAAGTGAAAACTTGTGTCTTGGATGTTTTACCATGTAAAATAAAGCTATACAGAGACACAAAGCTATATTTGATTGTTTTCAGCAATTTGTTCAAATAACGTATTTCATAAGCAGAGCTTACAAAGTACAAAGTTAGTAAAGTGTTTAGCAGTAGTGTCTTGTAGTTCGATCCTGAGCTCAGGTCCGTGTCTCTGCAGAGTTCCTCCTGTGTCAGGTTCTCCCTTGGTCACTGTGGGTTTTCTAGGGTCTCTGTTTGTTTGTTTTTGTTTGTTTGTTTGTTTGTTTGTTTGTTTTTCTCTACTGTCCATAAACATATCTGTAGGTGAACTTGTGACAGTAGCTTGCTCCTAAATATACTTTAAATGTGTGTGTAAAGAGTTGGCGTCATATCCAGGGTCATATCACACCTATGTTAAACTGCGGATGTACCAAGATCCTGATCAGGATTAAATCCATACTGAGAATAAATTAATGCATAAAGAGATGAATTCTACAGAGTACTCGAATTATCATACATATTACACACTATAAAATGTTTTTAAATTATTGCTTAATAATTATTGTTATCTTTGTTTATATATAAAAAAAAAAGATCCCCATTTTATTTTCCCATTTTATTAAAATAGACAACTGGGTTTTTTTTTTTTTTTTTAATGAATGCTTTACCAGAGAATATTTGAGATATTTTCCTTCCTAATGTTTGGATATTTGCAGAATTTTACTCTTACTGTGGTTTTTCACTTCTGACAGTTTGCTTCCAGCATGTGTGTCTGCACACCGTCTATGTGTGTGTGTGTGTGTGTGTGTGTGTGTGTGTGAGAGAGAGAGAGAGAGAGAGAGAGAACTTCTACCCGTGAATGTAGCTGTCATGGGAAAGGTATATTTGCCTGGCAGCATTGCAGGTTATAGCACAAGCTAAGAATCAAACCGACTGCGAGATTTCTCGTCTCGAACTTGTCTTTTCACCTGTTGATGTGTATTGTGTGTGAAAGCCTTTAAAGACAAACCCACACACACACACACACGCATACACACTTACTCACACACACACACACACACACACACACACACACACACACACACACACACACACACACACACACACACACACACACACACACACACACACACACACACACACACAGGATTGGGTGAAAGCATCAGAGCATAAATACATGCGATTTGTGAGATGTGAGACTTGTGCTGTAAGAGGTGGCGTGACTGCGATGTGATGTTCACACTTCTGCATCTCAGCAGCAGGAACAAATGCATCTGTATTCACAACAACCATTTCTGTAACAATGGGTGTGTGTTTATAATGCGTGCGCACACACACACACACACACACACACACACACACACACACACACACACACACACACACACACACACACACAATAGGTATTAGTTATTGAAAACGGCTTTTGGGTTCTAATGTTTTTGGAAATATTGCTTATGGAAATATTACACGGTCATTTCGCGACAGGGAGCAGGTGTTACATCATGTGATTATTTGCACAGTTTGTGGTTACAGTATATGGCAATATCAACAACATCAAACGTAATGACAAAGGTATAAACAACAATAATATGACAACAACCACCACCATCACAACAACAACAGCAATAATAATAATAATAATAATAATAATAATAATAATAATAATAATAATAATAATAATAGCAACTACAACCATAACACTACAACACCATGTTCACAGCAATAAAACCAATAATGAAAACAATAACCAGCACAATAATTATAACAAGAATAACAACAGCAATGGTGAGCTGCAGTTTGATAAAGAGAGAGAGAGAGCGAGAGAGAGAGAGAGAGAGAGAGGGGAGGGGGGGTGCAGGTAGATTTTCAACCAGTCACCCCACCATTAACAAACTTCTGTGATCAATAAGAATAAGAGTGGGGAAGACATCGTCCAAACATATCAGTTCTCCAGTTCATCTGCTCCTAGACAAACCTTTTAACAAAAATGCTTGGCTAAATCACTGGGTTTTCAGCCTAGACTTTAACACTCAAACTGTGTCTGTGTCCCAAACATGCATTATTGGGCTGTTCCATACTGTGACTCTCAGGCTTTGTAAGAAAGACCCTCCTCTTATAGTTTTCATTGTACGAGTCACCAAAAAATAGCCTGTACCTGTGGATTGACATACTGTAGGTGAGGCAGATCATGAAATACGAGTGGTTCTCCCAGGGTCTGTCCCATGAGACCATTCAGTGCTTTAAAGATCAATAGTAGCAAATGTGGTATTTCACTGTGAGCCAAAGCGTGGGAATGAGATACAGTAGGGGTGATGTTCTTTTATCTTCTGGTTCTAAGTGTGGACGCTCGCTGCTGCATTTTCTCCTAACTTGAGCTGGTTTGTTCACCTGGTGAAGCATTGAGACACTGAGGCATTACAGTAACCCAGCCTGTGGGGGGTGGGGTGGGGGGGTGGGGGGTTGCACAAAATGCATTGTGCACTCTAAACCATTAACAAAATCACTAGGAATGAAAGCTAACGCAGTCCTGTTAGCATGATCCGGCTTGCATATTGCTAACACAGTAGCAGCGTTAGCACGTCGGAGGCGAACTATTGAACACATTCAAAGACACTTTTCTAGAGCCCTTGTGTTTTGGGTTTGTATTTACAGAGTGTTTCCAGCACAAAAAAAGGTAAACATGTAGTAAACACATTGAATGTACAACTGTAGACAGGATAAATGATGTAAAGCACAGTAGAGAGATTTTTAATGACAGCATGAACTAGTTTCACTGCATCATGCAGGGACAGAATATTTCATAAAACATTAGTATGTGTAGAAAAAGTCACCATTTACATCTACAGACTGATAACAGTCAGTCAAAGGACCTGAGCCAGGAAAGAGTAATTCTCTTAACTCCTACAACATTTTCTAATCTGCCAAACTGAATAATATAACCAACAAAAGCTGCAACACAAGCAAGGAGACACAACCCTGATCAGAGGCCAGTAGGAGGTCATTTACCACTTTAACCAGCGCTGTGTCTGTGCTATAATGAGGCCTAAAACATTTCATGAATGTTATTCCTATGTAGATATGAGCATCCCTGCTGTGCTACAGCCTTTTCTAGGATCTTCGTGATAATAGGAAGGTTTTGATTTTGGTCTATAGCCGGCAGGGGTGAAGGTCACATTTCTTAATTATGGGTTTAATAACTGCTAGTTTAAAATATTTATGTACATAGCCAGTGCTGAGTGAAAACGTTAATATTTTTCAAAGGGGTTCACAATTATTTCTGGTATTATCTATTTGAATTAACCTGTAGGTATGGGGTCTATTACACAAGTTGATGATTCTGCTGAAGACATGAGTGAAATTAGTTCAGTGTCTTGGAGGGGAGGGGAAACATTCTAATCACTAATCTGGTATAATTACATTATCACCTACATCATTATTTATTAAACTGTCCTTTTTAATTTTGAGTTGTCAACTTTGGCACTGAAAAAAATGATGTCTTCACTACTACAGTTTATTGGTGTACGTCTTTCTGTTGTGATCTTATTCCTACTTTCATTTTGCCACGGTATTAAATAAGAATCTAGGATTAGTTTTGTTATCTTCGACATGCGAGCAGAGAGACATGTTGAGCCATCAGCACTAACAATACTTTTTTTAGATTTCAGGACACCGTCCTTCCAAGCTCTATGAAATACTATCAATTTGGTTTGATGCCATTAATGTTCTAGTATCCAAGCGGCATTTTTTTTTTAAGATATGTGTCTGTTATCATTTTACCAGAAAGCTTATTATTTTTCTTTCAAGTGGAGCTACATTATCTAAAGTGTAAAGGAACGCTGACTCCCAGCATTTGGTTGCCTGATCGAGTTCTGTGGGGTCAATCCAATCATAGTTGTTAATTCTGGGAGTTTACTGATAAAGCTCTGTGCAGTAGCTGACGTGAAAGTGTGTTTAATGAGAGCATGGTAAGGTACATACTATATTACCATGAGACACTTTGAATGAGATGATATAATGAGTTGAGATAAGTTCAGATAACTGTGGAAAGGTCACTACATTTTCTATCCATACAGTAAACCTAAGTCGCTCCTGCTATGCACTGATTTCCTGCTAGTGAGTCCAGTATGGACATACTGTAAATGCTCTTCTCAGATGGTCTTCTGGATTCTGAAAATGAATATTAAAGTCTCCAGCAATTAACGCTTTGTCTCCAGAAATGACCAGGTTTGAGGAGGAAATCGGCAAACGCGCAAAGAAATCTGGAGTACAGCGCTGGGGGTTTGTTATGTTAGTATAGAGAACTTCAAATGATTTAAATCTGTGTCTGTGTTTTTGAACAAAGGTCAGATCATCATTATAAATAACTGCGACGCCTCCTCCTCTACCAGTTAGCCGAGGCTGGTGCATGTAGCTGTATCCAGGAGGACCAGCTTCATTCAGTACTACATGCTCATTCCGTTTAAGCCAAGTGTCTGTTAAACAGAGTATATCAAACTCCTGATCAGTGATAGTTTAATTAGCAATAAGCGCTGATAAGATGAGAGAGATCTAATATTTAGCAGTCCTAGCTCTAGATCAGATGTGCTGACTGTTCCCCTTGGTGTGGTCTAATTTTATATTGATTAGGCTTCACTCTATGCAGCTAGCAGATGATCAGTTTAGCCTGTTTGTCTGCTGATTCACCGATTAACTAGAGGCAATGAGCTACAGTATGCTGCAAGAAATAAGAGCAGCACCTTCCCGAGTGGGATGGACACTGCCCCGCCCTAACAGGCCAGCTTTGCCCTCAAAGGTACTCCAATTATCTATAAAGCCCACATTATTGCTGTAGCACCACCTGGACATCCAGTTGTTCAGCAAACACAAACTGCTGTAAGCTATTTCTCAATCTTGCATTGGGATGGAACCAGAGCAAACGTCTTCACTGGACATCGCCTTTACAAAGTTACCCTGACTGACCTCTAACTGACGAAGGGTTGTATCAGTAGCTCCTGAATGTACTGTACAACTATCGTTTAAAACCTTTGCTTGCACAGGAGCCTAAGATTACCTGCTCGCCAGCACCAACAGCACCACCACCAACTACAATAACAACAACAACAACAACAACAACAACAAAAATGACATAAACAACAATAACAAACTACTTCAATAATATGAACAACGACAATGACAACAATGGCTAAAACCTCAACAACAACAACAACAACATCTACAACAATATCAACAATCACGATGACATCATCAACAACCACAGTGACAACCAATAATGACAATAATGCTCACCATCACAATTATGACAACAACAACAACAACAACTGCATGTAACAAGCATGTGTGCAGTGGCAGCCGGTCCCCTTAAGGTTAGGCAGAGGAGAACGCTACTTAACATGTAATTATTTAACATGATAATTATTTATTATAATAATGAAATATAGTAATTTAGTCACAATATTCCGCTGTATTTCTTAATATAATTTATTTGCAATAAAAAAACTCTAAACTGTATTATGTTCATTTGTGTTGGTGTACGTTGGGCGCCGGACAAACGAGTGTCTATGTAGGTACGTACATTTCTGAAAAGCATGTGACCTGAGGCTGAGCTCTGATTGGATTTTGTCAAATCATCCTTGTGCCGCAGCACTGTGCGCCCTGAACCCGCCCACTTTTGCTCTTAGCGAATCAATATTGTTTTTAAATATTTGGGCTCATGTGATTGGACCATGTGATTCTCAGCGAGTCTTCCAGCACTTCTTACGGCGAGCGGAGCTGCTGACTGGATGTGATGTGAGTCAGGACTTTATTTTATACTAGTAGTGATGATGTAGGGAATAAATGGATATTTACAGGCCAGTATTATACGTTTATTTTTTATTTTGTTTGCGCCTGCCAAAAAATTTTTGCACCAGCTGCCACTGCATGTGTGTAAATTTCACAAATAAAACAAGTTTCTGTAAGGAATCAAAAAGAAACCACAAAATGTAACATCCTCCCTCCTAAAAATGACAGCATAACCTTCGACCATTACAAAGCACTGACACTGGAGACTCCTTCCTTTTGATCATATAAGCACAATGAATTTAGAGTAAAAATCTCTTAGGCGAGTTTATTTTAATTGCCGTTAATTAATTAGTTACTTGCAGTTAGAGTTGTAAAAGGACAAACGGTGCGCCTCCGCCAGATTCTGTTCACCTTTACATGTTTTTTCCCCTTTAAATGGTGTCTTGTCTAACGAATCTGTCAAACAATCATTATGAGACTGGCATAAACAAGGTCGAAAGCTAATTTAACGTGTTTCCTCAGCCAAACCACATTCCTCGCATTTTTGAAACGGGGCGTAATATCGATTTCAAATATTCACATTTAGAAGCGGGGTCACTGGATGACTCTGCAGCTAAGCAGCGATGCAATATAGATGAGAATGAAATTGCTTCCCTCATTTCTTAACCGAAGGACAGAATCGGTTTGGCGGTGCCGAAGAACAGCAGCAGAGAAACGCAGCATAAGAATAAATATCTGGTTAGCATGTGGGACATATTAACCATTTCTTTCATTATTTTTTATTTTTTATCTTTGAGGACTTAACTGAAAGGACGTAAAACATTTCTAGGCTTCAGTCAAGAAGTCCATCAGCACGACTCCTACAGTAAATATGACCTCAGAGTTCCCACACGTTCTCGATGAGGACCCCGAGTTTGTACGGATCTTCAGTATCTCCTGTAAAGCTAATGAGAGTCACTGCTGGAAATCCGTTTACACGTGATTGTCTATGAAAAGTTACCATTAGCACAAAAACCGACTCGTTCATGATCATATCTTTCCTTATAAAACATTTATGTGAAATTTGAAAAAAAAAAAAAAAAAGGTGCAATTGCTTGTAAAAAATGATAGTAAATTATATGAATAAAATATAAATATAAATAATGTGTAAATATTCTGTGATCTGTCCTGATCTGATCTGTGAGCAGCACCACATAGAGCAGAGCTGCACTTTTACATCAGCCCCTGCATGTCACATGATCTTGTCACAGGATTCCTGAGCACTTTCACTTGGCCTTGTTAGTGCCTCTAGTTAAGTCCTGGGTTTGCTTATTTCTCATGGTCAAGCTGCTGTTGCTATGGACATTCGTTGTTGTTGTGTGCACACGGACTCTGTTATTCCTTTTAATTCTTGCTTTTTTATGATTTAATTCGTACTTTACGCAATAACGTCCCTGCACATTCATCTCCCTCCACTTTCAGGTGCTGACATGATAAAAATAAATAAATAAATAAATAAAAAACACGTAAAAAATGGTGACTTTAGATTTAAAAAAAAGGAGAATTGTTTTTTTCAATACTTCTTCTTCCTTATGTTGTGTCCCCTGGTTGGTGGTCACTAGGTCAGATTATCCGATTCTAAACTTTTCTTTTGCACTGGAGTTGCTGGTTTTTTATTTATTTATTTATTTATTTTTATCCAGTTGCCCTACCTGGTCCTTACTAATAATGCTAAATAAACCGAATATATTAAAATGTTAAAATATTCAGGATTTATTTAATATCCTGCCTTATGTCTAGGTGCCTGTGTAAATGTTTGAAAAATGGACGTGATATTACAGTAAGCGTGTGAACTGCTTTGCATGAAAGCTGGCCGTTTCTAATCTCCTACACTCAGACAACAATGAATCTGATATTAGGTTTTGCTCAAATTCTAGCTTAATAAAAGATAAAAGCAAGAAATACTAACCATTGAGAAGCTCAAGGTTTTTTTTATATATTTTTTTTATCTAACTATACAGTCAGTGCCGAGTTATAACATAAAACTCACCACCTGGAATCTTCCACTGGATAATTACTGCAGTGATTAATATGATTCAGGTGGCAACAAGTTATTTAACCCTAACCGATGCAAAGAAAACAACTAAGGAGATTGCTGAGACTCAAATCGGGTTAAGAAACCTGGTGAACCATCATCTTCCATAAATAAATCTGGGTCGGATAAACATCCTGATGAATGAGTGTGATTTGAGATCAGTTCAATGTTTAGTGAAATCACATTATAAAACAAACAACAGTAGAATTCACGGCTATGTTTAATAGTAAAAGTAAGAGCATTAACACACACACACACACACACACACACACACACACACACACAATGCGAAGAGAATTCAAGGGATCGGGACTAAACAGCTGTGTAGTCTAAAGGAAATCACTTATCAGTGAGGCTAATAAAAAAAATTACTAAGAAGCATAAAGACTCGACTGCAGCATTAAAAAAAAAGGTCATGTGGTCTGATGAGTCTCTATTTACCATGTTCCAGGTCATACCTAGTGCCTACCATATAAGCCTGCTCGAGGGGTTGCTTCAGTCGCTCAGGTCTAGGTTCAGCAACATTTCCCAAAAAATGAGGTCAGCTGATGACCTTCATGTACTGTAGGATGAGTTTTTTTCATCAAGGGATTGTTTTTTTTGTTTGTTTTGTTTTGTTTCATTTCTGATGTAAAACATTTTTAGGCTTCAGTCAAGATGAGGACCCCGAGTTTGTACACATCTTCAGTATCTCCTGTAAAGATAATGAGAGTCACTGCTGGAAATCCGTTTTCACGTGATCGTCTATGAAAAGTTAACGTTAGCGCAAAAACCGACTCGTTCATGATCATATCTTTCCTTATAAAACATTTATGTGAAATAAAAAAAAGGGTGCAATTGCTTGTAAAAAATTATTGTAAATTATATAAATATGATATAAATATTAATAACACGAGCGTATTCCTAGATGAAAATGGCAGGTTTTTATTAGGCTCAAATTATGAAACCATTTTCACTCAGACCTCAAACCCCCACTGAGAATCTTTGTGCTGGAGAAGACGTTACACAGCGGTCCGACTCATCACGTCAAGATCCTGGAGAGAAAATAACGTCTCCGGATGGAAAGGAATGTTATGGCAATGTTGTGCAGAAGCTTATCGAAATGATGCCACTGCCGTAATCAAAGCAAAAGGTGGACCAATGAAATATTAGTGTTCTACTTTTTTCTTCTTTTCTTTTTGTCTTTTGGCCTGGCAGTGTATTCAAACATTGTTGTTAATAAAATAATGTGTAATTTTTTTTTTAAATGTCCTATTAAATGATATAAGTAGAAGAATTTTCACTAGTTCTCTTAGACTTGTAACTAACATGAGATGTGATCAGCTGACTCCTTACAATTCTCCATGAAACACAACTGTTCGACAGGCTCGGGCTCATGCTACTGTACATGGGTTCTTAAGTAGATTTTCTGCACTGCGTGTTCAGATTATTGCAATACCGTGTTGAGCTTCGAGGCCTTGACCCTTTGGCATCTGAATCTAACTCGCAGTGAAGCACTGAAGGAATGTCAGAAATGTGTTTTACATGCTATTTATAAATGCACACATCTCTTCCAGCTTCGACTCCAGCACCATGTGGGCTGGAATCCAATTTCTGCGGTGCCTCTGGTTCTCCGTGGCCCAGGAGTCCAAACGAGTACATGCTCTTGTTTAGTGGGAAGGACAACAAGCTCTCATTCGGTGGGAAACATGCCAACGTTTCCCTTCCTGTTGAATTTCACCCAGGCGCCGGGTCAGACTCGAGTGCTCTGCTCTCTGGGCACCAAGTGTACGAATGTTCTCCGTGCTGCAGTGTGTGGGTTGGGGTTGGATCAGATGCGCTGGTTCTTCAGAGGAAGACGTGCTTTGGCTCTCGCCCTCGTCGCATTTCCGTGGAAGAAATAAGCAAGACTCTTAGAAGACAGCTTAAAGAAAATGGTTCTTCTAGGGTTCCTTGGGCAGGTAAAGGTTCTTTGGTGGGTCCATTTGGAAAATCCTGCTATTTGTGTACATTCATGGGGAAAAATCTTAATACTCAGCCAAAGTGGTCTTTTCGTAATGTTTTGATATTACTGTATGTACTGTAGATTACACTGATTGTAGAACATTTATCAA
This sequence comes from Clarias macrocephalus, assembly GCA_011419295.1. Lineage (NCBI taxonomy): Eukaryota > Metazoa > Chordata > Actinopteri > Siluriformes > Clariidae > Clarias > Clarias macrocephalus. The sequence continues at coordinate 40,224 of JAAGKR010004650.1, forward strand.
TAGTGCTGCTTGTTGTGGAGAGCAATGAATTCTAATAAAAGAAGTTTTAGATAAAGGTTTTGGTTTTTTTTTGTAAGAGTGTGGGTTTGTACATTACTCCAGTAAATCATATTTAATGGTTTTATGTTTATAAAAGGATTCTTTACTTTAAATTGGCAGATTCTTTGTACAGTAGTTGTTTTCTACATAGAACCTTTTGCACAAATAGAACACTGAACAAATGAGCATCTGGATGGAAGGATGTTCGCTCTGTCAACATTTTCTTATTTTAATTCATTCATTTATTTTTCCAAGAATGGGCTTATTACGATGGTTAAAGATTGTGCTTTTGAAGAACTCTACATTATCCCTTCATACAGTATACAGTATTTATCCCTTCAGTCACAGAAATATTTTTGTCATTTGAAGGGTAATACCTCATTGGGGGGGAAAGGATTCTTTATAATCGGTACACATTCGGCTCCAAAGGAAAAACCAGTAAAGTTCTGCATACAACAGTTTCTAACGCTTTCTAGAGCCTACTTGGGGGGGAAAAAAAGAACGATTTAGGGTCGCACACACAAACACACACACACACACACACACACACACACACACACACACATAAAAATAAAATAAATAAATAAATAAAAACTTTCACAGTTCTCCAAAAAGGGTACATTCTGTAGAAGAATGCTTAAGAATTCTAAAAGTTACTTTTTCTTTTCTAAGACTGTCTAAAAATATTATTTTGCAGCATTAAAATGGACGCTTTTGAACTGCAGTGTTTGTGGATGTGTTCCATGTAGAACCTCCAAAATAAAGATTTTTTCATGATAGCAAAAGATCTCAGTAGGAAAAAAAGCCATGTAAGAACGGAAGGCTTAAAGAATATTATTATTATTAGTATTAGTAGAAGTAAAGTAAAAAAAAAAATCTAAACAACACTATTTATTTACCACTAACTAAAGACATTTGTTAATTATCCAACATACCCTTGAGCAATTCTGTTTCATGAGAACATTCAGTACTGTCCTTGGGTTGCACTTTAAAACTAAAATAATAGCAAAGGAGAGAGAGAGAGAGAGAGAGAGAGAGAGAGAGAGAGAGAGAATTTAATGTGATGTTAACCTCTTCTCTACTTTGCAGAACCTCAAGTCTGAGAACTCATCATTTCATATATATTGGTACCGCAGCATACAAATTTAATCCATCCAGAATGCGAGTTCTTAAGGCGAAATGTTGTATTGTGAAGCGCATCGCCCCATAGGAAATAATGTAAACGCAGATAATCCGTTCCAGCCACCCAAAAATATTACCAATATTACTCATTTCCAAGGCTATAATCATATTTTTGCATATAAAAAAATTTTGCATTGAAAAGACATGTAGATGAAATAAATAGACATTAAACCTCACTTAATCTTAATTTATGATTCCTCTTGGAACCGGCTGCTTTAAAAACCAAACCAACGCGGCTCCTTGCTTCATGCACAACATGTAAAGAAGAACGTCAAAAAAATATTTAAAGCTGTTTTGCTTGGCTTTCCACTGATGCAAACAGGTTTTGATTGGCTCCCAGATGAGCGCGCAACTTATGCGAAAGGACAAAGTCGGCTCAAGCTGGAGGTCAGATCAGCTCAGCTTCAGTTCATACTGAAAATGATTCACATGCCGATGCAAATTTCTTGCAAAATTTCAGTTCTTTAGGTAAAAATTAATTCGTAAGGTGGAGCGTTCATGTGCCGAAGTAAAGTGAAATATCATCTGTAAAGTATGTAATGGTGATTCCTGTTGGACCAAAAGCTTAAACATTAAAAAATGTCTGTGTTTGGTTTTCCAGACAGAACCTCTGAACACAATAAAGTCAGAACAATTGGAGTGTTTTACAAACTCATCCAGACTTTATCTTAAACAAGGACCTAAAAAAAGCACCTGACAGATGGAGGATCATTTTTTTGCGGATTGTCTCTGTGCGGTAAATAAGTGCCACTTTTACGTTCATCACAGCAAACAGTTCCACCCGCAGAGACCCGTTCTTCTTCCCCCTGGTGTAATGAAGCTGGCTCATTTTCCCGCAGTAAACGCAGCACAGCGAGCACTCGGAACAGCAAGAGCAGAGGAATGGGGAATGTTTTCATGTTAAAACTGAGAGTTTTTATTTACCATGTAGAACTATAGATTAACACTCAAAGAAATGTCCCAACCATCTCAATGTTCTGCTTGTTGTTGCCAGTCTTTGTGTGTGTCAGTGTTTGGGCTGTTTCCATTAGCGGGTCACCAAAGCGCACCGTCCGATCTGTACAGGTTTTTACAACAGATGCCCTTTGCTGATGCAACCCTCCCATTTGATCTGGATTTGGCAGCAGCACTGCTTCCAGTGGCCGGGGTTTAGACGCTGGCTGGGAATCCAACCCGAACCTTCAGCACGGTTCCTACCGCTGAGGCACTAACGCTCAGGATATCAATGTTTTCATCTAATCAAAAATGACACTTTTTTCCTTCTATTTACTGTTGCATTCACTGTTGTGTTCCATGTTCGGGTTTTCATTATAGCAGCTGTAAACATTCATCCCCTTACCAGTCTGTCTCATTTCTCTCTTTTATGATACTAAGGAGAAAAAAAGACTTGTCTCAGACCTGGGTTCTAGTTTTAAATGTTTTTAAGGGTTTCCCAGAGTAAGAAATCCCTGTAGTGTTCAAGGTGGATATCTGGATTGTTATTGGTTCTAGTTTTACAAAATAGTTCTACTAAGAAACTGCTTAAAAAAATAAAATAAAAAATACAATTCTGCATAACAGTTGTGGTCTATTTTCGTATTGTGAAACACATTTTCCTGTTATGTGGTGCGATATGGAGAGCTGCACCATGCGATGTTATAATATTAATAAGAGCCCTAATGCAGGGCTGTAGAGGGGGTTAATGAAACAGGAGTATGTGTGAGTGCTTCTGATACGCACCGGAAGATCTTTCCATTTGGACATGGTGTGGGATTATTAATTATAAACTTGAAAACACAAAATAAACAGAGCTCTGCCGTCTACACGACAACCGACGGGGTTGTTTTAAACTAAAACAAAAACTGTATCCTCTCGGGGCATTCGGCCTTCCAGAGGATTTATACGAGAGAGAGAGAGAGAGAGAGAGAGATAGAGAGGTTTGTGTTTTTGGTACACTTTGGTACCTGAGAGCACAAGTTAAACTGATGCGTGTCGCTCTCTCACTTTCTCTCTCTCTCTTGCCGGTGTCTTAGGGAGGCAGAGGCTGGGTCATTGCCTCTGTTTCTCAACTTCCTGCGCGCTTCTATTTTTTCTGTCCTTCTTTCGTTTTCTTTCTTTCTGTCTGTCCTTTCTTTGACCCTGATACCTTACTGGTGCTACCTAAATGATGGCACAATGTGCGGAGGTATCAGGACACTTAAATAGACACGTCGCCAGGTGTGGCGTGTCCACACTGATCGCGGTGTTGCCTGGAAACCGTGAGTATGAATGGCCGCGCCTCTGCCTGTTCAAAACGCTGCTGGAACAGTATTGAGAGGTTTGAAACTCATATCGTTACATTTTCCCATACGAAATAATGTAAATGCAGATAATCCGTTCCAGCCACCCAAAAATATTATTAATATCGTACCATATTTCCAACACTATAATTGTATTTTTCATATAAAAACAATCAAAACATTGAGAAAAGACATAAATAAAATATTAAATACAACAGACATTAAACATCACTTGACCTTAATTTATGATTCCTCTCAGCACCGGCTGCTTTAAAAACCAAACTGAAAGCGGCTCCCTTCTCTTCTTGGTACCATCCTTGATAATATATATATATATATTGGAACCTTGGATTACGAGCATAATTCGTTCCGTAAGCGGGCTCGTATTCCAAAAACACTCATAAACCAAACAGACTTTTCCCATAAGAAATAATGAAAACTCAAATTATTCGTTCTATAGCCCAAAAACAATAAATGCATAAAAATAATTCATACAACATATAAAGTAAAAATAAAACAAATTAACCTGCACTTAACAAGTAAAAATAAATCCAGACAGATAATTGTTTCCGTAGCACCGTGTATTTGTGTGTGTGTGTGTGTGTGTGTGTGTGTGTGTGTGTGTGTGTGTGTGTGTGTGTGGAATTAGCCCCTCGTCTTAAACAGTAAAACTCCTTCTCCCTCCCTCACCTCGCTTTTTAAGTTTCACAACTAACATACACAATGCAAACACTGTTTTAACAGGAAAAAAAGAATCTCTCTAATGATACTCGTGTGAGCGCATACTAACGGAATCACTGCTATAAAGTAAAAAATAAAAAATAACAAATGAACCAGCACTTTACCTTTGAAAAGAATCGCAACAGAGCTGAGTTTTCTGTGTAAATAAAGTGTGTGTGTGCAGCCGGGGAGAGTGTGTGTGTGTGTGTGTATCGGTGTGTGTGGGGCACAGTGTCAAATTACACGCGCACACACACAGAAGTGAGAGGGAGATGTTCATTATACCAGTAAGAGACGAGCACTAAGACGCAGCAGGGGAGACGATTACCCATAGTTCCCTCAGCGCAAGAGAGAGAAAAATCATTGGTTCAGTTGTGATCACTTGCCCCTCAGTGTCAAAATAAGAGTCGCATGCGTGATACATGATACTCGGCGCTCGTAAACTAATACTTGCTCGGTTTCCGATTAAAAATGTATTAAAAATCTTTGCTCGGTTTGCGGAACACTCGTAAACCACGTTACTCGCAATCCAAGGTTCCACTGTATATTGTTTTGTCCGTTTTGTTGCTAAATTGAATGTTCCAGGGTTTCTCCACACATAAGAATGTTTCATGTAAATTTGGTTTCAGTTGCTTATTCCAAAGCATTGGAACTGGAGACTCCTTCCATAAAACTTCAACATACTTTATTAAAAAAAAAAAAGCCGTTACTACAGAAACTATAAGACTCAGCGCTGCTGCTGTAGTAGATGATTCAGCACATTGTGGGCCATTCCAGAAAGCTGGAGTGATATAGTGTAGTGAGAGCTCTGAAACGAGGTTCATTTAGATCAAAGGGTCCCAACACTGGTCCCTGAGGACCTTCATGCTCTGCAGATGTTAGTGTATTTTTTATCCAGATTCCAGCACACCTGATTAAACTAATCAGTTAATTAACAGCCTTTAGGGAATGTGTGTGGGAGCTTGTGATTCAGAGGAAAGGGGAAAAAAAAATAAATACAGGTGGAGGGAAATGGAAGCAAGCTGCAGAAGAATGGAGTTAGTGAGAGAAGTGGTGGAGGCTGTGAAATGAAGTTCAGGGCTGGAGCTCACACACAGTGACAACAACAACAACAGCAGCAGCAGCAGCAACGGTGGCGAAATGGAGTGTTCGAGTCTGTATGAATGGCAGTGACAAACTAAGGGGGAAAAAAAATCGGTGTACTGTTCTTTATTCCTCTGCGTAGCTCTCCACACACACACACACACACACACACACACACACACACACACACAAAACACTGCAAGAATGTTATACATACATTTATATATATTTCTTTCAGTGCATGTAAAAAAATTTGAATATCATGAGAACAGTTCATTTCCCTTGACAATTTACAGTATTTTAAACATTTAAAAACTCAGATATGGTAAATTCATTACGAGTAAAGTGAAATGTTTGAAATCCTTTTGTTTTACTTCTGATGCTCATGAAAATCAAACATCCAGTATCTCAAAAGATTTCCTAAGATCAATTATGAAATGGATTTACAATACAGAAATGTCACGCTTCTGAAAAATTTGTTAATTTATGCACTCAATACATACTTGAGGCTCCTTTAGCACGAATTACAGCCGGCATTCGATGGAGCCGATCAGCCTGTGGCACTGCTGGATAACTTGTGGAAGAGACGCTTCTGTCTGTGGAAACTTTACACACAATCGTTCACCAAAACCACTTGCACTTGGCTGGTTGTTATTGCCACATCCCTCGTACAGTCCTGACCTCCACATTTAATGTTTGGGGCAGTAAAGGAGTTCCTGGGAGGCCGGTGTTTCGGACGGGAATCAGAGCGATCACAGCTCCGGCATGGTGAGAAAACCTTCTACCTTGATGGTGTCCAAGCTCTAGTGACACACTGGGATCAGTGCATTAGTGTATCAGGGGATTATATCGAGAAACAAAGGGAGTTTTTACTCTCAGAACTGTGTTCTGTTATTCTGTACAATCAAAAGTCCCGCTTTGATTCGAACGCCCCTTCGTACATAACCAGGATAACTGATTGTTTTAGCAACAGATATGATGAAAATATGAAATAGAGTTATGTCTCTAAAATCATTAACCAACCAGGAAGGTGCTTTCACCACACTGTCAGGGAAATGATATTAACTACAACACCTCCCCAAATGGAGAGATTTTATTTTATATACGCCTGTACGTTCGAAACGATTTCACATTCCTGCACTCGCATTTTCACAGTAAGGTAAAATACTTTGCTCTAGGCAACAGGGTCAAAAACATCCAGATAAGCTAGTCGATATTTCATATTCTGAGAACAGAGAACGGAGGCCTTGAGGAAACAATCCATACAAAAAATATGAAAGATTTAATAAGGTGCTAGGGAGGAAAAAAGAGAGAGAGAGAGAGAGAGAGAGAGAGAGAGAGAACGGTACTCTGCAACATCTATGGAGTTTTATCGTTCGCCAGGTCACCTCTTGTGCAGGACACACACAGTCATAATGAAAAAGAAGCCATATAGAGAGACTTTTAGTGCAAATGTACGTGTAATTTCACTAATTGACTGCACACGCATTCACGGTTTGTACGTAAGTGCAGCACTCGGGTGCGTAGATGGCTTCAAAGCTGCTGGAATTAATTTTTGATTTTTAATAGGACTAATGGACCTCAAGGCAGGCAACAAAAGCTCAGGAGAAAAAGAGAAAAAGAAAGAAAAAGAAAACGCTTGTCCAGTAGTGAAATGTTTCACAAACCAAAAACTTTTTTTGTTTGTTTGTTTTTTTCCATTATGAATACGGTTTTTAAGAATAGAAAGACTCCGATTTGAGTAAAGGTGATTATTTGGTATACAGGACACAGAAATGTCTGGACCCATTGAATAGCCATCTGTGATTGGATAGATTCCCTGATTGTTATCGCACAGTGTGGAACAACATTTCACAAAGTTCTGGTCCTGATGGTGAAGAAAAATATCAAAACAAATTGAAGAAAACAGCACAAAAACAGAAGTTGTAGTTGCATTTGAAGATAGTGCGTGTTTGTTGAATTGCAGTTTTCGCAGATACGGTTGGGAATGAATACGGACTCCAGCACACTTGGCTCTGTAAAGTAACTATAAGTGTGTAAGTGTATAGTGCAGATGCTCCAAGTTCCAGCAATTGGCGGTGTTCAGTTCTCGTACGGCTCTGGGGTAGAAGTTGTTCGGAAGACTTTTTTTTCCTCTAGTAGCTCGTGCCAGAGTGCAGCAGGTCAAGCAGGTCAAACACATGATGTCCAGGGTGGGACGCGTCTTTCCGACTGTTGGCTGTGCTGTTACGGCAGCGAGAACTCAAGGCATCTTGCAGGAACGGCAGAGAGCAGATGATAATTCCCTAGGAGGTGTTGATGACCCTCTGAGCAGCTGGTGTACCATGGAGAACGACAGTACATCAGAACAATCTCGGTGGAGCTGTGGGAGTAGGACACCAGCAGACACTTCTCAGAGCTGCAAGCTGTTTTTTTTACTTTTTCCTGAGGATCCTCAGGAAGTAGAGTCGCTGCTCTGCCAGTGTGACTACTGCTGTGGTGTTCATGTTCGGGGAGAGATCATCAGTGATGTGCATAACCAGGAACCTGAAAGCAGGGACCATATCTACACGGGCTTCATTGATGTACAGTATAATGGAATGGATTTCATAAGTCTTAGTTCCTTTGTTTTCGAGTGTTCTCTAATGTAGGCAGATTTGATGATGGTAATCAAGGAAGTCCTTGATCCAGTGCCAGGTGAGCTGATGAAATCCAAGGTTGACAGGTTTGGAGACTGGGATACTGTAATGGTGTTGAAGACAGAGTCTAAAATTCTATAAAGAGAAACATCTCACATCTCCCCTGGTGTCCAGAGTGGGTCGGTTCAGTGTGGGAAAAAAAATGGATGGTGGATGGGAGACTTGCTTCGATTCTGCTGCAGGACCAACCATGCAACAAGAATTATACACTCAACTTTTGAAACTAACAATAGAGGAAGGAATAGAACCAGACGTAGCACCATCCAACTTTTCTTCTTTGAGCTGATCTGAAATCAGATTCGGTTTAGGACAGTCAGCTGCACTAAAGGATGAAATCATACTGTATCATCTTTGTTCTTGTATTGTTCTTGAAGCCGTCACTTTGAGCATCTGCCGTACTTTCTCCCATGGAACCAGAAATTCTGGGTGACTTCTACAGTATATAAGAAATAAATCACTTTATTTTGTGTTTTTACAGCAAAACAACAATTGAAAACTGGTTTACTGAAGCAATTTTTGTGGATGGATTCGATGTCCTGGAAACCAGTGAGTTTGTTCCTGTTCTTATTTGCATTACAGCAGCTGTAAAGTGTCATCTCCTCACCAGCCTTTCCTTCTTTAAAAAAAAAAAAAAAAAAACATCTTTCAGAAAACCTCACCATGTCAACAATAGCTTTTCCTTCTGCTTTAATAAATAACATACTTTTTAACCTGTTCATTATTATCTGTTTATTTTGTCCCTGACAATGAGCTGCTGCTATAGAATATAGAATAATAATAAAAATATTAGTAAAACATTGAGCACTGAACATACTTGACTGCAAATGAATAAAAAATATGATGCATCATATTTAATAAACTTACATTTAATTATATATTCATTGGCCATTTCTGTTACAAAGCACTGACACTGGAGACTCCGTCCAGAAATGTTAAACGCTTAAAAGTAGTGTTATTGTTATTGTTGCAAATTCTAATGAAATGTTATTATGAAAACAATAACTTACTAAAATAAACCTACAGTATGAATATGAAAGTTGATGATTTGCAGATATCAGAGCAGATAACGCTCTTTGCCTTATGATAACAAGCCCTACAAGACGACTGCTCATAATAATAATAATAATAATAATAATAATAATAATAATATGATATGATATTATTATTTAATATTCAATATTATTATTACCAGTAGTATTATTAATAAGGAATGCTGTGGCTTAAGTCTCCACATACACACTGACATTCAAGTCAGTTACATTTTATTTGTGTGATGTTTTTAACAATGATCATCAACTTCACAGAATAAAGAAAATTTATTTTTTTTAAAAATGTGCGGAAATATGTGTAACCGTCGGTGGCAGAAAAAGCTCCCTGAGATGGCAATAAGAAGAAACCTTAAAAGGAACCAGACTCAACAGGGAGGCCGTCCTCATTTGGATGATATCAGACAGATATAGCAGGAATTGATCTACAGTCACACTGCGCGCTTTCAGGCTGAAAGTTCAGTATAATGGGAGAGGTGTTAAAGTTAATATCAAGCCCACTTTCATTGTTGGAGACTCAGGTACGAAACTGTTCGTGTGAAATGAGACAGCTGCTTCAGTTACACTCCAAATCTTTATCATGCAGGTATACGACCGAGCCCGGCGTTATCACTGAGATTGTTGCTCTTGTACTTCATGCATAAGCAGATTAGTCCTTATCAGGATGAGCCAGAATAGTGGAACTGGCATTTAGAGATTCCCCGAGCTCATGTTCTGCATGTAAAAGAAGAACACACAAATACACCCCCCCAACACACACACACACCTGTAACACATACACACAAAACCCACCAACGTAACACATACACACAAAACCCACTCAGATCATAAACTACATGACAGTTAAAGTTCTAAAATAAAATAAAATTAAATTAATTGAAATAAAATTAATTGAAAAAATGACGCTGTTATGCTGTTCTAGAAAAAACAATCAACTGCTGGTTGATGTGAAGAAACTGATTCACTGTTAACACCTTGAAACTGATTATTGTCCTTGAGGGTTTTTTTTTTTTTCTTTTCTATTATAACACAGCAGTTATAAACATACGCAACGTTACTAAAAGTGTTTTTGAGGCACATCACACCGTATGTCATTTTAATTGTCTTTATTTGTATCTAATGATTAAAACAATATTGTTTCGCTTTTAATCTGAGATTAAAATGAGCTCATAGAAACACGGTACGTTTGACACTTAAGTAACTTTGAACTTCAATTGTCATTGTCGCAAAGCAGCTTTACACAATCAAAAGAAATTCTGCTGAAGTTTTTACTCGAGCTTTGACTCAAGTACACGTGCGAATGTCGCCTTCTACTTTTACTTGAGTAATATTTCACCTAGAGAGTCTTTTTCTACTTTTACGCCTGGACTTGTGCACTTGTGTACTCTGCCCAGCAAAGTTATTATAAAGGTGGATCGTAACAATTTGATGATAGTTTGTAAACCTTAAAGGTAACTGAGGCATGAGTATATTACACAGCATGTGCAGCATCCGTTACTTAGTGTTGTCATGAAGGATTCTTAAAAACCTCCTGTACACGGGGTGGAGCAACATTGGTTGATTAGCTAAACTCAACCCTGCACGCTACACTACTACGGGGTATGTACGTCTCTAATAGGCACTGCACTGCTGTGGGGAGGTTAATTACTGCATTCTGCATTACATGGTTACCCTGGTCACAGTTAGCAGGTCAACATAAGGTGAATGCACTCGATCTTCTACTCTACATCATATACGTAAGTAACAGCTCATGCACAGAGATGCTCCATGTAAAACAAACGTGTGTGTGTGTGTGTGTGTGTGTGTGTGTGTGTGATCGTGAACACGGCCATGGGATATTTGTGTAACACTGACAGAAGGAGTCTCCAGTGTCGGAGTGCATCCACGTACAGTGGCGAAGACGCCGTTCTCGCCGCCGAGGCTCGTTTTCTTTTAAGCCGAGATATTTTATAAGGAGCCAGAAGCAATTTGGCGCGCTCGATTGCGAGGTTTATGCCTGAACTATTAACCTCCTCCTCCTTAATAACATCCTGTTTCAGCAGGATTTATGTTTATGATGGAGCGAGGTGCATTTTAAAAGGGATGCAAATGCGGTGCTGACTTCAAAAGTGCGAGCTCTCGCCACGGACAGCGATTCTATCGTTCCGTAAATCTTTTGCATGAAAGAAAAGTGTCATACAAATACCTCTGGATTTCAGCAGGCATTTGTTTAAGGATCACTCGCTCAGCTCCGAGCGGTTTCTGTCAGGATTAAAGCCGTTGTCACAGAGGCAGCGCCGGATGTAGTGGACGTACAAAGGATGTAAGCAAGTGTATAATTTCGAACGTAATGTGTAGCCAAGACTGAAAACCGGCACACAGACGCACAGCATGTCTCTAATTCCCCCCGCTACGTTTTTTCTTTTTTTTTTTTTTTTTTCCCCTCTCCCTCATTTCCAACATTCTGCTTGTCAGGTGAAAGTAAATTGCGTGTGTCACTCATTAGCCAGTGAGAAGTGTGTGATGATTGCAGGAAATAAATGAAAAGTGAAAATGCATGCGCTTTATCTGATTACTGTGATTTACAGATCTCTGTGGGGGAAGAAAAAAAAAATCCAAAATAATTTTGTTTACAAGATGGTGCTGGGAAAAAGCTGCTCATTAATACCGTTTAACATTAAAAACTAGTTAGTCGACTAATTCATATGCAGTAATAAATGTTCCGGGAAAACTGTTTTCCTCAACAGCACATCATAAAGTGTTTTATTCTTCCGTCTTATACCACAGCTATTAACTGCTTATTAATAAAGATCATATATTCCAGCGGATTACGGAATAATCCGCTGGAATAGCTCATCTATTCTGAAAACTGGAACCTGGACACTGGAGACTCCTTCCATAACTGATCCATCCATCCATCTACCGTAGGATCCGATGTAGTCCAGCTAGGGACGGTGGGCGCCAGTGGTGATCGTTGTATTTATTCCCATTTTCAGCACTGTGGTAGGAAACCCACCAAGCACGGGGAGAACATGCAAACATCATGCACGCGAACCCGGACCCGGGTGGGTGCGTACGCCTACTACGCATTAACAACAAACAAGCAGAAATGATCCCTATAGAAATCTGCGACTGAGTCGTCACCATGGAAACCTGTACAACGTACAGTATTACGGTACAAGAAGCGTGTTAATATCATAACCCGCCTCGCGTCAGAGCTGCTGTGGGAAAATGAATCAAACCTCTTCACTATCCTCTGAACATCTGTTTGAATCGTGAGCTTAGCGAGAATCTCACCTGTTGCTACGACTCGGCTAATTGGCCGCGAGGAATCGGGGCGAGTCGGGGCGAGACAGGGCGAGAATGTGAATCTGAGTCACTCACTGTTTAACAAGTTCCCTGAAACTAGAAGTTTCTGCTGCTGCTGCTGCTGCTAGTGCTGCTCAGGAGCGCTAATTGCCTGAAGAAGGCGCCGTTAGAGGAGCATGAGTGATGGAAGCTGCATGCATAATTCAGCCAGAGATGGAGATGGAAAGAAGAGAGAGAAATATGAAGGAGGACCATGGTTAGCAGAAGTGTGTGTGGGTATGTGTGTGTGTGTGTGTGTGTGTGTGTGTGTGTGTGTGTGTGTGTGTGTGTGTGTGTGTGTGAGAGAGAGAATGTGTGTATGGCCTGAAAGGATGGCAGCAGCAGAGAAAAAAAAAAATGGCATAATCAATTTGGTCGGGGCGCCGCCGGGGCGAGATTATTAGCGTAGTAGACTGGAAGATGACGGCTGCTGAAAGACACACACGCGTCTTTTCTTTCAGCCCGAGATGTTTGATTAGCCGCCTGAGATTACTGAGGGCTTCGAAATCAAACTCCTACATAAAGCAGAAAGCAAAAGCAAAAAAAAAAAAAAAAAAGGGGGGGGGGGATGTGAAATTCCCGTCATATTACGATATGAAAGGAAGACGGGAACGCTCCCTTGCACGCAGTCAAGAAGGCGCGTGAGGCCTATTTGAACCCGAGCAAGCGAACGCTGCATGTTTAATGCGCAGCATCACAAGCGTCTGAGTCAGGCATCATGTTTATATTCCATAAAAATTATTCAAATCCACATCACTTTCCGGTGGAGGAGCTACTACTTTATTCATCAAGAGTGCGTGAAGATCACAGCCTGCTTTAGCAAATTTGTCACTGCGTCCGTTATTCTCTTTCCGCAAATTTCTGAGTCATTACTACATTACTAGTCAGAAGCTCAGGCCCGGATGGAGCAACCAGAACAGGAAGCTCACATAACTCGAGATCTATGTGTTGAAAAAGGAGACCGGTGCAAAAAAGTACACGCTCAATTATTTCTCTGCTAATTAATCAATTACTAAGTTAATGAGTTGATTGATGGTATTTCATCTCTACAAATCTGCAAATTTTAACCAGTTGACATCGTTCACAGGAATCTCATTCAAATGATTCACATGAGCTACACTCGCATTTTCATGCCGTCCAAACCTCAAATGATTCACACAAAATACTCATTGTAATGTAATTAAGTACATCAAAGTAATTAACAAAAATGTTAAAGGATTCTAAAGAAGATGATTCAAATGCTTTAAATTAAGTAGATTTAAATGATTAACCTGGATCAGATGTACTATAAATGATTCACCTGAAGCAGATTCACATGATTCACACAAAGTACAACCAAACCAAGTTCAGTGGAACCTCGGATTACGAGCAAAATTCGTTCCGGAAGTGGGCTCGTATTCCAAAAACACTTGTAAACCAAATAGACTTTTCCCATAAGAAATAATGAAAACTCAAATTATTCGTTCTACAGCCTAAAACAATAAATACATAAAAATAATTAATACAACATATAAAGTAAAAATCAAACAAATTAAGTACACATGAGAAAAGTGTGTGTGTGGGGCGGGGGGAGGGGTGGGGGTAGTAACATATTAAGATTTAAAGCAAAATTTCAATACGCAAGTTGGATGAAAATGAATAATTGTAAATAATGATTTGTTTGTGTTAAACTCTAATTACGTACAGTTCTGTACAGCTCAGTTATAAGTCTTGACCAACCTTCATTTCTTGGTATTAAATGAAATTCGATAATGTAGAATAAATGAAAGATCCGGCAAGAAATGTTTTACTCTGACAGGCTGAACAGCACCCAAAGATACAATCTGAAACTTTGTGGTTTATGTACCAACCTCAGCAGCGACATCATTTCCCCTCTCGTCTGTTCCGACCTCTCAGCATCAGCAGTAAACTGATCACCTCCTGATCATCTGTCATCATCTGCACCTGTTAAAGTTTTTTTTTTTTTCTACACTTGAATGATTAATAGAGAAACCCCAATACTCATCTATTCTGAAAACTGGAACCTGGACACTGGAGACTCCTTCCATAACTGATCCATCCATCCATCTACTGTAGGAACCGATGTAGTCCAACTAGGGACGGTGGGCGCCAGTGGTGATCGTTGTATTTATTCCCATTTTCAGGACTGTGGTAGGACCTCCGGTCAACACTCACATTGGATTCAGACACTGCGGGTGATTTTTGGGAACACACATGTCTTTGGACTGGGAGAGGAAACCCACCAAGCACGGGGAGAACATGCAAACATCATTATTAACAAATAAAAAAAACATTCCTCTAAAAGAAACCGCTCAGGTACTGGGACTGGACAGAAAATGGAAGGCAAAAACCTGGTTAAAAAAAAAAAAGTAAAAAAAAAAAAAATGTGAGCAAAAAACGTCCTTCAGGAAGTCGGGCTGTTCAAGATCACATTAAAAATACAAGAAGGTCTGCTGCTTTAGAAGCAAAATATGAAGAAATGAGGGGGTCAAGACTTTTGCACGATAATGTACGGTTTACAAACTGGGTTTATTGTAGTAACATAGACAGGTTGTCCACAAGGCCAAAAGAGTTTTTTTTTTGTTTGTTTGTTTTTTGTTACTGTCTATGTACAGTAGTCCAGATGGGCTTCTTTTCACATACAGTATCTATACACTCGTTTAAAAGGACCAAGTGACCAGAATAATAACGCACATCATGAATAAATAAGATAAATCAAAATACTCATAATGGAACTAAGTACTGTACCAAGTGCTGCACCATCTAAGGCTCAGGATCCCCCTGAAAAAATGCTTGAAAGATGAGCAGTTTCTCCACAGGAGGGAGAGTCGGTGTCCAAGTACAAATCCACTCAAAGCCCGTGCTTGATCTTTTGTAGCTTTAAATGTCTTAGGTAATGATCCAGCAGTGTCTCTGAAACCTCCGGGATTTGAACCGACCAAAGTTCTGGTCAAAAGTTCAGATCTTTTGCGGCCTCGGCGGAGCTGAACTGCTTGTGTACTGCATGCGGCACACACAGAGACTCCCTCAAGTGGCAAATTGATAGCCTCGTCAGTGACTAAACCTCCGGATTAATGAAGCGGATCCGTGTTAGTCAATGGACCCTTAGACGACGCCCCTCTTGTTATGCACGCTGCATCATTTCCATTAATTATCTCTCACTGATCGGGCCTTAAATTGCTTGGCCTGGTGCTTCCTGCCTGTAGCAGCTCTCACACTGCCTTCCTCACGACTTTCCCAGGATACAAACCCCAGGTTTTAGGCTACTTCCAAACCCGTTAGCTCGTTAATCTTAATCAAATCAGTGTCAGATTGTTTCTTTTGATTTATATGATGTTCTAAATCCAATCAATAAATCAATCAATATGGCCGTAAACATTTGAACCAAATCATAAAAATCCACCAGTGTGATGGACCGGCTCCCCATCTATGGTGTCTAGTCATCTAGTCTCCTGCGATAGGCTCCTGGCCCCTGTGCAGTTTGTCTATATCCGATCTGAAAATGTTTTGTGTCACAGCTTTGGGTCCAGTTTCCATAATGCATGTAACAAAAAAAAAAAAGATTATTCACTTCCTCCAGTCAAGTTGATTCAAAGCTGATTTGTCATTTAGTCAGTTGTAAACAGAACAGTGGCGTCTCTCCATCCTTTACCTGCAGTTCTCCAGACCAGAGATTAGAACGCAGCACTCGCTTTTGTGTCCGAGAACATCTGAGTGATGTGGTCTCACTTAATTCCCTAGTGAGAATAGGATTCGATTCTGATTTGACTCTCCTGCAGCAAGTGTGTTATAGCTCCTTTATACGGTAGGTGTATTTCAAGAAACTGGGCCAAAGGACAGAGCAAACTGTAGTGGAGCAAAAAATAGTATGCAAAATTTGGGGAATCAAAAGGAGAAAAAATTAACGCTAGATGGAATATCCAGGAGGAAACCCATTAAGCACTGGGAGAACATGCAACCTCCACAGACGGGAATCGAACCCTCGGCCCTGGAGGCTCAAGGCGATGGTACTGAGCGCTACACCACCATAATTCTCAACTAATGATCCATGTATTCATATATTTTCTGAAATGTAACCCTTTACAGTCAGGCCCATAATCTTTGGAACAAAGTTGAGGTTTTTGGGGTGTGTAAAATGGCCGTAATTCCTGCCACACTTTTTTAAATTAAACCTCAACGTCTGGACTTCGCTCACATCTTGAGTGTTTCATTTCGAATTTAAAGTGGTGGTGTACAGAAGCCAAAAACCTTTTCTTTGTTCCAAAATTTTTGTGCATATATGGGCGCATACAGTTATTGTTTTTGTTCGTTTGTATGTTTGCGTGTTTTTGGATGAGTTGTGCGATGCGATGGTAAAAGCTTTATTTAGGACCCCTGTTCAGCTCTGCATGCCACAGCAAATCAAATGCAAACAAATCCAAAGAATCGCTTTCTCTCTGACTCCAGGTATCAAACCCTTACATGTAAATAACCATGTTTTTTTTTTTTTTTTTTTAAATCAGGTTGCAGTTCTGCTTCAGAATGCCAAAATGTACCTCCTCAAGCATCTGCACCCGCACTAATTCCCACCCTGTGCACACTAGATACTCCTGATCCGCGCTCCAAAACCTCCGTCACGTACCACGATTTAAACACAACTCTCAACAAGACTTTGGTTTCCAAGTCAAATGTGAAATTAGGCAACAGGCGAACGAGTGCACTCTCGAACAGCTAGCATGTGTCCCAGAGGCCATCTGGATTTATCTCCACCTCCCAGCGCTCGATGGCTTCAGCTCTGTGCCAAATGCGCTGGTAAAGCTGGCGCCGGATCGGTGCTTCAAGCCATAACAATCGGCGTAAGTACTAACAAAGCGTTCTGCATTCAAATTCACTTGCTTACAAATGCAAGCACGCATAACAAACGCCTACAAAAAAAAAAAAAAAAAACACACATACACACACACACAGACACATACACACACACACACACACACAAACACACACACACAGACACACACTTGTTTGTGATTCTTTTCCATCACAGTTTAGCATTACAAATGCTAACGACTCGACCATGCAGATTAGGCATTGATTTAATTCAGAGCTAAGACTTCTGGCATCGAGTCATGACATTTGCATTTTATATTTCAGTGTTATTTTTGAACCTTGTACATTAATTTGCCCATGGGCTTTTTTTCTGCATTATGACATTCAAAGTTGCGTTGGTAATTAAATCTTCCCTTGAAAAGAAAAGTTAATTACTGAATGTGGAGTAGGAATATAGGCGAGGCCTGTGCTTTAAAGAGCAAGAGGTGAGTTACTGTCAAGATTGAAAAATAATTTAAGAAATATATTTCTATAATCTACAATGTATTTCTCCATCATTAATTCCCAGTGCAAGTGCTGTAAAGCTTATTAAAGCTTGTGTAAAACTATAGTTACATTTATGGAAACATTATTTAATCGTATGTAAAAAAATGCTGTAAAAGTGAATTCAGAGGCGCCTCGCAGTTCAGTGGTGATGCCAAGCGTTATCTAGGTAGGCTTGGATGTGGTTTATTTATGTATTTATTTATTGTAAATGAGACAACATAAAGTGCACGTGAAAATGTGCAAACAAGAGTGACAAAGTGAAAACGCAACGAAACGACACATTTCAATACTTCGTGGTAATGAGGTTGAGGTAGTGGGGTGAGGTAGTGAGTTGAGATAATGGGGTGAGGTAGTGAGTTGAGGTAGTGGGTTGAGGTAATGGGGTGAGGTAGTGAGTTGAGGTAGTGAGTTGAGGTAATGGGGTGAGGTAGTGAGTTGAGGTAGTGAGTTGAGGTAATGGGGTGAGGTAGTAAGTTGAGGTAGTAGGGTGAGGTAGTGAGTTGAGGTAAATGGGGTAATGGGGTGAGGTAGTGAGTTAAGGTAGTGGGGTGAGGTAGTGAGTTGAGGTAGTGGGTTGAGGTAATGGGGTGAGGTAGTGAGTTGAGGTAGTGGGGTGAGGTAGTGAGTTGAGGTAGTGAGTTGAGGTAATGGGGTGAGGTAGTAAGTTGAGGTAGTAGGGTGAGGTAGTGAGTTGAGGTAAATGGGGTAATGGGGTGAGGTAGTGAGTTAAGGTAGTGGGGTGAGGTAGTGAGTTGATGTAAATGGGGTGAGGTAGTGAGTTGAGGTAGTAGGGTG
>JAAGKR010004651.1:3744-47049 GCA_011419295.1 Clarias macrocephalus
AGTTTCTCTCCAGTTTGTCAACACACTCGGACCTGTGAACACTGTGGGATCAGTCACATTACACTACACTATAAACACACACACACACACACACACACGCACACACACACACACACACACACACACACCGTAGAAGTTCAAAGTGAAATCAGAGATCTGCGTTTCATTACCACTGAACACACACCTGACGACTCGCACAGCGCGTCTCTCTAACGAACCACCAAGCAGCAAGATAACTCACTCACTAACTCACTCATTCACTAACTCACTAACTCACTCATTCACTCACTCACTCATTCACTAACTCACTAACACACTCATTCACTAACTCACTCATTCACTAACTAACTCACTCACTAACTCACTCACTAACTCACTCATTCACTAACTCACTCATTCACTAACTCACTCATTCACTAACTCACTCACTAACTCACTCATTCACTAACTCACTCATTCACTAACTAACTCATTCACTCACTCTCACTAACTCACTCATTCACTAACTAACTCATTCACTCACTCACTCACTAACTCACTCATTCACTAACTAACTCATTCACTAACTCACTCATTCACTAACTCACTCATTCACTAACTCACTCATTCACTAACTCACTCACTAACTCACTCATTCACTGACTAACTCATTCACTCACTCACTCACTCACTCACTAACTCACTCATTCACTAACTCACTCATTCACTAACTCACTCACTAACTCACTCATTCACTAACTAACTCATTCACTCACTCACTCACTAACTCACTCATTCACTAACTCACTCATTCACTAACTCACTCATTCACTAACTCACTCATTCACTAACTCACTCACTAACTCACTCATTCACTGACTAAATCATTCACTCACTCACTAACTCACTCATTCACTAACTAACTCATTCACTAACTCACTCACTAACTCACTCATTCACTAACTAACTCATTCACTAACTCACTCATTCACTAACTCACTCATTCACTAACTCACTCACTAACTCACTCATTCACTAACTCACTCATTCACTAACTCACTCATTCACTAACTCACTCACTCATTCACTAACTAACTCATTCACTCACTCACTCACTAACTCACTCATTCACTAACTCACTCATTCACTAACTCACTCATTCACTAACACTCATTCACTAACTCACTCATTCACTAACTCACTCATTCACTAACACTCATTCACTAACTCACTCACTCACTAACTCATTCAATAAACGTTTGAAGAATCTTCGTAAATAAATAATTTAATTAATAGTCATAAATGTTCATTATAATCTCGTGAGCAACGCCCCTTTTTAAAGAAAGAAAGAAATGAACCCATGACAATTTTCAGAAACAAATATACTAATAAATTAAAGGAAAAAAATAAATAAATGGATGAAAAAACAAACAAACAAAAAGATAAATAAATAAATAAATAGATGAATGAATAAGAAATTACTATAAATAAGTACTTGAAAAATGCAAAACAAACAAAAAAACATCAAACTAATTATATAAATTAAAAATGTAAAAAACTAAAGAAGAAAAAAGAAAGGAGGAAAGAAAGAAAACGGGGAAGAAAGAAGGAATTTATAAATAAATAAATAAATAAATAAATAAATAAAATGTTAGTAAATAAATAAGTAAATAAATAAATAATTAAACACACTATTTCTACTAAAGCCACTTTGGCCTGACAGGACAGATAGGCAAGTGGACTGGTGGACAGACAGAGAGATAGACAGGTGGACAGACAGAGAGATAGACAGGTGGACAGACAGAGCGATAGACAGGTGAACAGATAGACAGGTGGAATGGTGGACTGACAGATGAACAAACAGACATATGAAGAGTTCAGGATTTCCCTCGCTGCTCTATAAATCACTCTGGCGCATGAGTGACGCCGCTGACTGTGTTATGACGCCATGTTTACATCAGCTGAGTGCACACACACACACACACACACACGTGCGTCTTTCTCTAAAGAAAAGAGAAAAGCGAACGTGTAAAAACGTCTCGTGGTAAGAGAGAAAGGGTTCCCTGCTGCTTTCTCGGCAGATGCTGCACTCGTCACGCTGTTTGCCATTAACACCATCGCTGCCTCCTGCACTGACACCTCCGGAGAGAGAGAGAGAGAGAGAGCGAGAGAGAGAGCAGACACCCGGCGCTGTAATTAGGCTTTCACTCGATTACGAGTGCTAAACTCTTTAGGCCTGAGTGTCAAAGACGAAAGAGAGGGGTGTGTGTGTGTGTGTGTGTGTGTGTGGAGAGACAGAGAGAAAGAGAGAGTGATGGAAAAGAAAGTGAGTGTAAAAGCGATGGAGCAGGAGAGAGAGAGAGAGAGAGGAGATGGCAGACAGTCAGGCTCGAGCGCTCCAGCCTCCTCCCTAATGAGAACCACATTTTGGAGGCCTGACTTGTGTTTTACGTGGCAGCGTGCAGGACTCAACGTTCTCTCGCTCTCAGCACCATAAAACACACAACGCAGACGCAGCGGCAGACGACACGCCGGGGCCGAGACGCCAGACGTGCTTTAACGCCTTTCTTTTATTTTATTCAGAAAATTTGCAAATCAAAACAAAACCAGATTCATTACTTGTGGAGGTTTATCCCGCCTGGAATGATCGCGCACACACACACACACACACACACACACACACACACACAGAGAGAGAGAGAGAGAGAGAGAGAGAGAACTAGCTGCTGATAAGAGAAGCTGATGGTGCATGCTCTCTCTCTCTCTCTCTCTCTCTCTCTCTCTCTATCACACACACACACACACACACACACAGTCTGCAGCTTCTGCACAATATGCTCGCTAAGCAAAAACTAAACAAAAAATAAATAATATACCTCTTCCACCATCTTGCTCCCTTTTTCCTCCATAAACTAAGTAGCTGCTTCGTCCTGAGCCCTGCAGCATCGGCCCCGAGCGAGCATCAATTATAGATGAGAGAGAGAGAGAGAGAGAGAGAGAGTATGAATGAGGGCGTGAGTGCATGTGGGAGGGACGTGAGGGGTGGAGAAGGAGGAGGAGGAGAAAGAGGAAGAGAAGGAGGAAGTAAACGAGAGCCATGCTCTGAAATTTTTTCATGTTTTTCCACTTCTTTTTTCCCTTCATTCCATTCATTCTGTTTGTGTTTGAAAAGTTGGAAGAACAGATATCAGTTCAAAATGAATGAGTGATATAAACCCAGTGCAGCGAGTGGAGGTTAGAGAAGAACGACTAGAGTTTGCTGTGCAAATATATATATAATTACATAAAAAATAAAAAAGCAAATGTGTGAAATACTTGATAACAGAGACCAACAACAAAAGTCCACTACTACTGTAGTTGTCCAAAATAAATAAATTAATAAATAAATAAATCTGCCAGAAAAACAAAACCAGAATAAAAATTATATTTACCTTATTACCTTAATACTGTAATAATAAAAACTTAAAAACAAGCTAAAAAAAGAAACAAAAACATAAAGACAACTAACTGAATTGTTAAAATAAAAAAACATCCAATAACAAACAAATGACAGATAAAAAGATTGAGCAAAAAAAATTATAAAATGTAACAAATTGTAAAAGCAAACAAACAAAAAGAGAAACTGAAACTGATCATAAAATAAAGGGTAAAAGAAAAAATTGCAAAAAAAAAAACTTATTGTTAAAAAAACAAAAGTACATTAAAAATATTTTAAATTTAGTTCAAAATAAGATTTTAAAAAATGGTTGCAAAATTAAAAAAAAATAGCATTGTAAAAATAAATAAATACCTAAATAACAAAAAAATATATACTGTATAAAGTGTCACATTTACCCAACTGTAAACAAAAAACATTAAATATTTTTGTTTTTTTAACAATAAGTTGTTTTTTTTAGCATTTTTTTCTTTTACCCTCAATTTCAGTTTCTCTTTTGGCTTATAAACAAAAAAACAAACTGAAACTGATCATGAAATAAACTGTAAGAAAATAAAACAACAAAAAACCTGACTAATTCAGAAAATGTATTTAAATATTTTTAAATAGATGGAAAAGGATTAAAAGTAACAAATTGATGACGAAATTGAGAAAAATAATGAAAAAAAAAACCCGGGAACAAATAAATGAAAAAATAAATAAAATATAAAAATGACCAAGCAAGCAAGCAAAGAAATTAAGAAATACCAGATAGTAAGCAGAAAAACTGAAAATTGTTTAAAATATATTTTTTAAAAATGTATTGCTGTGACCTTTAACCTTTCTCAAATGGTTTTAATAGAATGAACCCAAACCGTACAGCGATTACGCGAGCGCGTGAGAGACTCAGCTGAGGTCCAGCTGTCTGTATGTGAAGATGGATCACCTGTGATATTCACGCCATCCCGCTTGATTTAGGAAAGCTGTAAACCATGTGGCCCTGTCATATATCACACACACACACACACACACACACACACACACACACACACACACACACACACACACACACACACACACACCTTATGCTCTGCTTGAGATGAGAGAGAGAGTTGAAGAACAGGTTGAATATACAGTACACTCTCTCTCTCTTACACACATACACACACACACATACACATACACACACACACACACACTCAGGGTATAATCCTGGACCAAACCCGCGGAAAACAGGCTGAAGCAAGGCTGCCCCAAGATCCTGCCAGCTCGTCCGCTTTCCCATGGCTCGGACGTTCGATTGCCCTTCACCTCCTCTTGCTAATTGTGTATGTGTGTGTGTGTGTGTGTGTGTGTGTGTGTGTGTGTGTGATAGAGACAAAAAGAACCTGTAGACTCTCCAACACAGAGCTGGATCCTGTCCAGACCCACAGGGTGCCACTTTGGCCATCGGTTCATTGATTTAAAGGGCAAATCGCTCCCTCGATACCTTGTGCTCTCTCTCTCTCTCTCTCTCTCTCACACACACACATGCATACACACACACACACACACACACACACACACACACACACATACACACACATACACACACTCTCATTATTCCCATCGTGTGCCACACATCAATTCAACCTCCATGACTTCAGAGCAATCCATGTTCTGCTTCTACCGCATCTGGCGCACTATATAGTGCCCTATTCCAAGTGCCCTACTAACAAAATACTGTTAGGCTGAAGATATTTTTTTTCGTCATACACTCCTTAGTTCATAAAGTCTCTGGTAAACCAAAAAGACAAAAAAACTAAGAAACAAACACACACACACACACACACACACACAGACAGACGGTGTTGTAGAGTCAGAAGCGACTGTGGATTGAAACACCTCCCTGAATGGCGTGATGACGGACAGACGAGCGATGACACACACCACACACCATCGCTATCTGTGTTGGACAGAGAGATAATCTCATCCGTAGCCGTGGTGTGTGTCTGTTTGGTGAGCAGCACCGTCGGCGGGAACATCGACTCGCTTTCTCTCGCAGTAAACAAATTAATAATGCAGGAGGTTTTGTAGCGTGTTGCAGCGAACCGTTCCGAAAGTAACCCGCTTCCCAGCAGGGGGCCTTTTTTCTTTTTTTCTTTTTTTAAAATGAGACGAGCCTGGTGCAGGAATGCGCGGCGCTAATGTAAGTGTGTTTTAACTCAGACGTGACCCGGGCTGATCTCGGCGGCTGGAGGTTCCAGAGTGAGTGGGCGGAGTGGGTTTGTGTGTGTGTGTGTGGGGGGGGGGTGCAGGGATGAGTAGGCGTGTTTGTGTTTGCTCATATGCACATGTATGTGTGTGTGTGTGTGTGTGTGTGTGTGTGTGTGTGTTTAGATTTATGTACATGCCTGTGTATGCATATGCACGTGCACATGTGTTTGCATATTAAGTGTGTGTGTGTGTGTGTGTGTGTGTGTGTGTGTGTGTGGACTGAGTTAATGCATGAGCCAGGAACCCTCTGCCTTCTTTCCCCATTATCATATTAGCTTGCATTAGCAACTCTCAGCTGATCTCTATCTCTCCCACTCTCTTCTTTCTCTTTATCTCTCTCGCCTACTCTCACTTTCTACATCTCTCTCTCTCTCTCTCTCTCTCTCGCTCATGCAGATGAAGATGTAAAGTGGAATCAGTTCATCAATCGCAACCGCATGGGGATAACACGGCGCGGGAAGAGGATTAGCCGCGTCCCCTCTCTCTCTCTCTCTCTCTCTCTCTCTCTCTCTCCGGACCCTGCACGGGGTCTTTCTCCTGTCACACACACACAGACTATAATTAACCTTCTGCAAAAAAAAAAAAAAAATGAAAAGATGAGATGACATGTCATCATTTCCAGAATTAAATGTTTATATATTACTGTAGCTCAGATCAAATTAAGCCAAAAACAAAAAGAGGTCTTGAGTTATTGAATTCTGCAACACTCCGTTTTCCAGTTCTTTTTTTTTTTTTTTTTTTACCACATAAGACCGGGTCCTGTTTCATTTCCAGGCTCTGAGACAAAGCCACTGCGGGCACCGAAGTGCGTCCCTGAGCAGTTTAATTAGAATTAAAGAGCTGATACGGATTAAAGCGCCGCGCGCTGACAAACGTAAATCCCGTCAATCACGGAGGATCACGCAAAGAAAATCGGCATGGCCGCCAAAAAAGAGGTGGAGGACACTCGTCCTCCATTCAGTCGGATCCTCACCCGCCATTAAGCACCTGCCCATCAACCCTGCCTGTGGCACTGACATTTCAATACTTCCCGAGTCCGCAGACACACATGCACACGCGGTTTTATCAGCGTATATTAGGATATTTGCGTGCAGGTCTATCCTGGCGAAATGCGTCTGCTGAGATTCGGCATGACCTATGAGGTGGTTAAACCCCTGCACATATTATTTCCCACCTCTCCGCAGTTCAAACACATTTCAAATTCTCCCCTGGCGCCCAGCCAAGTGCCCTCTATTGTTCACGACTCCGGGGAAAGCCTCAACACCCCTTGTTCATCTCACCGCGCCGTGACATTTCGCGAAAGGAGACTACCAATTTGAGGTAGGCTTTCTGCCGTTTCTTTTGGCTCGGCCTAGCGCTGCAACAAAGATGCAAAAAATAGCATCTCGAGAGCGGGCGTTTCGTGTGAGTTGCAAGCGGAGTCTATTTCAAGCACGCAAAACCATGCAATCACAACCGAGTTCCTATTTCAAACACTGCTGGCTGAATTCCACTGTTTTTCTTTTCCACCCCAGTCAGGAGTTTGGAGTCGATACAGAGTGTATGGAAAAACAGTAATGATGTCTCCGAGTGTGGAAGGCACTGCCTCCTGGCCTCATTATTTCAGACGCAGTCTGAAGCATAGGAAAAAAAAAACAGTGATCAGAAACATTGGCTCCCTTCTCCTCGACTTTCCAACTACTTCTCAGTCAGCGGAGATGGAGATCTGATCGATTACTTTACTACTTTTGCTCAGAACTTTTGGATGTCCTTCTCATTTTGCTTCATTGGACTGTCGGGATGGGAATCACCAGGGAGCACCTGATATGATATTAGCGCGATTTGATTTGATTTGTGTATCTACATTTTAAACTCAAAAGAATCACGATACATCACTGAATCAGCCATTATACTGGCACATAGACACAGAGGCAGCCAACCAATCGGTCCACTCACCCACCAAATAACCTAAATAGTTACCTATTAATTCATGAATCTACTGTACCTACAATGAAAGCCAATATAAGAATGCACCTATCGAGCAATGAACCAAATAATTAACATAGCAATCAACCAAACTAACAACTAATAATGTCTAACACAATTTACCTGACAATCAACGAACAAACCCTGACATATACTATCCATAATAAACAGTCCACCGAACAACTATCACTCACTCATCATCATCTATACTGCTTAATCCTGGATCCTATCCCAGGAGACTTAGGGCACATGGCAGGGTACATCCTGGACAGGGTGCCAATCCATCGCAGGGCACAGACACACACACTCACACACTACGGGTAATTTGGGAACGCCAATTAGCCTGACCTACATGTCTTTGGACTGTGGGAGGAAACCGGAGAACCCGGAGAAAACCCACTAAGCACAGAGAGAACATGCAAACTCCATGCACACAGAGACGGGAATCGAGCCTGGCCGGGGATCGAACCCGGACCCCGGCGGTGCAAGGCAACAGTGCTAACCACTACACCACCGTGCCGCCCCAAACAACTATTTTATATAATAATCTATCGATAACGAACCAACATCCGGGCAATCCTCTTTTTTATGGATGCAGTGAGAGAGGACATGAAGCTAGAAGAGGATGCAGAGAATAGGGTTAGATGGACGCAGATGATTTGCTGTGGCGACCCCTCAAAGGCAAAGAAGAAGAACTGAGCAATCCTCTCAAAGTCCAATTAATAATCCTACCAACCTATTTAACCAAGCAAACAACAATCACCCAATGCCTGATCCACCAATGACCTGACCTGCTTATTGATGCAATAGTCGACCTACCAAACAGCATCCCACCGATCTCCCTCCCTACGAATCCATCATCAATGGCTTGTTTGAAAGAAATGATGAGATGACTGGAATGCTGCACTGCCACTTTTGAGAGACAGGTATAAACAGAAAATCTTAACATTGGATGCTGTGTTATGTAATGTTGAATGTGATGATGTGACTTTTCAACTGAACTGCAAGGTTTGTCTGATATCTAGGCAGGATGGATAATCAGCTATTTCGACCACCAGACAGCCTCTGACTTCAGAAAACAAATGAAACATATAAGAGTATTGAGGTGTACAACTTTTTTGCTTGTAGCAGGGTAGCAAGGTGCTCCACAATTACCTTTCTTGCACTGTCCTCTGGAGTAACCTAGCAACAAATATTTAATGTATGGCACCCCTTGTGTGTCTAATGGTACATTTTTTTTCTTCTTAAATGTAGAGAAACTGAAAAGGAACTAGCAACATAAACATAGCCATACTGTGCCTTATTTTTAATGAAGCAGTCATTGCAGGCAGAAGTATTATCTGACCCAGCTTCTCCTGCCACCTTCCTGCCCTCCTTTTGCAGTTCAGCCGATGATGACTTCATGCAAACAAACAATTCTACAATATATCTAGAGTACCTATCCATGCAACAAGCTACCAATTAAAACACCTAACCAACCTACTCGCCATTTAATCTATCTACCCACTCACTACACAATGAAATAATCTATCTATCTATCTATCTATCTATCTATCTATCTATCTATCTATCTATCTATCACACTTTGCGTCTCACTCGCTTGGGTACACGCTCAGACTCTCTAGGCCTTTTCGAAATTCTCTGTCGGGAAAGTCGAGAGAAGCAGTTGGCGATGGTACAGGAGTGGAATGTCAATGACATCATGCAGAGAAGAAAGGGAATATGCATGTGGGAGAGGGAGTGAGAGAACCAGATGGTAGATACATAGTCTGAGTGTCCTTTGCAGCTGTTCCTCTTCCAGTTCTCCTTTGATACACATCAATCCTGAGCGGCTCTGCTTCGCTCCACACAGCGAGGGTGTATACATCTCCAAAGCGAAGGCCTGTAACCTTCCTCAGAGCCACTGCACTGGAACAAATCTGCTTTCAATCCCAAGCTGCAAATCTCACGTTTTAAACCAGAGTGAACTTTGGAGCAGCTCAGCTGGCTGTGTCCACCCTGTGCACTCGTTCTTCTCTCTCTCACTCTCTCTTTCTCTCTCTCTCTCTCTCTCTCTCTCTGTCTCTCATGCCTCTGTTGCTTTCTGGTGCTCTCTGTGGACCTTCAGCCCCTGCTGGGTTTGGCACACTGCAGCAGAAAAATCTCAGCATGTTGGCTTAAAAAATTGTCACGGTCGCTAATAAAGCAAGGTCATTAGACAGGCATGTTTGGGCTTAATTTGCTAATCAGCCACGCAGGACACATGCATAT
This sequence comes from Clarias macrocephalus, assembly GCA_011419295.1. NCBI lineage: Eukaryota > Metazoa > Chordata > Actinopteri > Siluriformes > Clariidae > Clarias > Clarias macrocephalus. Next base: position 13,610 of record JAAGKR010004651.1, read on the forward strand.
ACACATCTGTAATGACTTATTCTCACAGTCATATGGGTGCAGGTGGAGCGAATGGTGCTCGCACGGTCATACAGAGGCCAAATCTAACCTGTCGTGCTTGCTTTTACGAATTGTATCTGACTGAAAAGTGTGTAGTATATAGAAAAATGAGTACAGCTTTGCAAACACAGTATGTTTGTCTTGAAGTGTGACAGCCCATAGAGGAGTACGCATCATGCTCGTTGACGTCCTCAGGCTAAGATCGACATGGCACATGGATCACTTCCCGAACTACCTTTTCGACTCCCGATGCCTGCCTTCTTTCCTCTTTCCTCCCTCTGAAGCCTCTAGTTAGGGGAGCTCTAGACTCCTCTGTCACGTTTGCTGCATTAGAGCATGAAAGAAATGGGGCAGGATGGGGGAGAGCTCAGCGATCCTGCTCCAGGCTAACACGCAGCACATTCACAGAGCAGAAGCTTACTTAACATCAAAAAAGGAGCGTGCTAGCAAACCAAACCTGACGCAACGTACAATAAAGAGTGGCCTGTGGGGCCTCGGAAGTTATCCAAGAAAGTCTCCAAGGCCTCAATTACATTCTAGCGACGTCCCCGGCCCAAAGCTGCTGGCTCAATGGCCCTAAGTGACTGTTTACAGTCAGAAGACTCGCAGAGCTGAAGCTAGCAAAAATAATGACTTTGGAATATACCAATGCAACAAATTTGATGGAATATACAATAAGAATTGGCTTATGCAGCCTTGAAAGTTCTCTAACCTGTTTCCAGAGTTGTTATTGTGCCTTTTGGGGCCCTAAGTGTCTGTTTATTCCACTCCAGGCTAAAGGTCTAACTTCAAGAATACAAAGCTAGCAAGAGAGGCTCAGGAATGCACTAGCATACCGAACCTGATGCAAGGAAGAGTAAAGATCGGTCTGTGATCCCTTAATAACCCTGTAGCACTGAGGACAGGCCTAATTGACTGTGTATATCACTAATAGCTAGAGATGTCTTTCTGGGTGAATATTCTCTAAGGAGATCAGAAGTTCAAGTACCTTCAAAAGAACCGCACTTTCATCTTTCGTCTTCGGAAAACTTTTTGTTTTGCGTCGCGGCTATCGACTAGTTTACAGCGTGAATGTGTGCAGGGTTAGAGTCCATGTAAAAGGCACACTAGATGCAGCTAACAGTAATGAATGCTAAGAGCGGTGGCAGATCAGGCCTGAGTCATCAGCCAGGCAGCCGCGCTGAAACGAGCGCGGGAACAGCACACAATGAAAGACACACTCACCTCTCGGAGACCCACACACAGAGCTATTAAAAGACTTTTCTCTACTTAGCTCAAGCAATCAGACACACAAAGGCTAGCTGCTTAATGTCAGGATGTGAGAGAGAGAGAGCGCTTGAGTTTTGTGTGCGCGTGTGTTTGTGTATCATAGTCACTACACCGCTTTTGTGGCTGCACTGATAAAACGTTTCAGTGTCATTGCATGTTGCCATGTTTAGCTCGACCCACATGAAGACCTGTCGTGACGTCGTGCAGATCCAGCCCCCCCCCCCTCCTTGAATCGCTGAACAATATGGCTGCTGTCACAGCTGCGAACGCGGCCCGAACACGCAGTGCTCATCAGGCCAATGCTTGTCAGGTACAGGTGACGTTAATTACAGGCATTATTTACACAGCTGAAACACAAGGTGGCAAGGTGGCTCTGCACCAGGCTGTCGAAGCTCGTTTCCACCCCCTGGTACCTTGCATGCCTTCCCCTTTTCATAGTGCTGTCTTTCTCTGTTCTGAAAAGAACGTGCTGAAAGAACATTAATCACACATCACTGTTAACCTTGAAATCGTGTCGCTTCGTCTAGCTCGGCTGTCTGCACATGGCCTGATGAAGTTCAGCTCATGCAGACGGTGAATTCGCATTGCTGATGATTTTCTTAAGCAGAGCTTCCTACGTCAAAGACAAAGTTTAAACTTAGTCCGGAAATATTTACAAGTAATCACGGGGTACGCTTACCAAGATGTTAGTAGATTTTTATGGTCCGGTGTTACCAGTCTCTAAGTGCTTCTTCGTAACCGATCTCATCATCTCTCTTCCTTCTCCCCAAAAGAACAAAGACTGCCAAGAACAAAGACTGAGCTCTCACCCCAGATGTTGTGTGGGTCTCTGCAGGCCATGTCGTGGCAGATGTTGTGAAGCAGAACTGCGAGAGGTTATAACCAGGCGCACAGGTACGCTACGAGCAAGACTAATCAGTCACAGATGGACACATGGAGTGATCGGGCCAGGACGCACAGATGTCCGTGTCGGTGGTTTCCGTGCCAACCAGGCCTGTCTCCAATCACTTATTCCAATCACAACAGTGCATTGTGTCAACATGTCTATTAGCAAAATCTGAATGAGAAACACTAAAGAATTCACAATCACACCCTTCCACATGCAAACACACACGCACAGACACAGATTACATTTCATGCTTTCAGTCAACATCTTATCAACAATCATCACGCTTGTTTTTAATTTTAACCAATTAATCCCGAGGCGGATTTCCGAGTCACGTCGCTCCGCAAATTTCTGCGCGACTGAATCCACAAGACTGGCATCTGTCATAATTACGTTCACTTTGTAGGATGTTTTGTAGCGCCTAACAAGACGCGTCCCGTCGCCGCCAGATGTTTGTTATGAATGTTTATGCCGTGTAGTAACCCAAGCTATTAATTTAGAACTTGTAACATAAAAATACTCCAAAAGCAAGCACAACATAAAAACATTAGCGTCAGCTGCTGTAAAAGTCACGCTATTAATTTCACCGGAGAAGGCTGCATCTCTGAACGCGGCCCATCTGTTAGCCTACAAATGACCCAAATTGCTTTGAAAATGTGCTACGTGGAATTATTTGTACAACACGGTGCACATATTAGTGGTGCATGCGCAGAATGTAATCGACGCGTATACTCAGTTTGCCGTCTTACTTCCAGACGCATTTCCCCAGTGCATATGCATCAGATCTGATTTCTATATAAAGTGTCAGTTTTGCTCAGAGGGACAAATCCCGTGGGTTAAAGCAAAAGATGGGGATCAAGCGCTGTGCGTTAAACGTCTGGCTGCTGGAAGCCCCAGGGTTTAAAGTTGGCTTACTGAAGGTCTGCACCTATCAGATTTCCCCACCACGTGTCTTCGAAAAGCCACAAACTGTCAGATGGCATCTCTTTCTGCCCGGGGTTGAGGACTCCCATGCTAAGAAATGAAGCTGTCTCATAGTCCTTTCTGTCCATTTGTGTTAGTCTTTTAAACATTCCTTCTCCAACGAAAGTTGTGCCTTCTGCATCCGAAGGTTGTGTTCTGGTCAAAATTACACACTGTAAAAGTTTTCTTTTTTTTATTTTATTAATAATGAACAAAATGCTGCTTCTGATTACTGATAAATTCCTTCCACCGTGCCCAGAATTGTTTCGCCGACATGTTCAGAACCGAGGAGTTCACGCAAGTGCTTTTGGGCATGCAGTTCCATAAATGAAAGGTTACCATAAGCTATTGCTATAAAAACAGACAGACTGGCTCAGTGTAATATCTCTTGTTGAATTGTAAACAAAACAGGAACACTGGAAGAGGAGCATTTTAGTGCCTGAGACGAATCCGACGGCTTGTTCGCTCGGTAGACGAGGAAATCCGTGGCTTTAGGAGATTCTGGGGATCCGACCATAAGGCTGTGGAAGCTCTGACATCCTGATCGAGGTAGCGAACAATCATGCCTGAAAATGTCGCCATAACCACCTAAACACACTCACACTGACACACATACATAAGTCGCTGACAAAGCAGATTAACGTTGGAGATCTCAGCTCCGACCTCTACACTTTTACTCAGAGAGGACCTGCTTAGACACACACACACACACACACACACACACACCAGTGCTGGAACTGTGTGTATGTGTGGGTTAGTGCAACTCATCTCTAATTGTGTAGTGAGCCGCCGGTATGTATGCAGACGACTTATTGACAGATCCGCAAGGCGAAAGCGGCGACCTGACAAAAACAGGTTGATTAATTACGAGCCATCCAAGACAATTAGGCAGAACGAATGCAAAACAACCTTTACGCGCATGCGTGTGACCGCGCACACCAACCTAGCCTAATTTAAGCCTGACGAGGACACATCAAACAATATTTTCCCTCCCATGTTTCCAGGGCAACCCTAATGTGCTGGCGTGCCGGTTTTACTGGAAAGCATTTGGCTTGACAGTTTTAAACATGATTTAGAAGCCGGCTCAGGACGGCCGCATTATCTGGAGCGTTGTAAATCCTCCGGCGATGACGCTCTTTGAGGAAAAAGCAGCCGACCGGCTTCACGCTTTGACCCGAAAACTAGAAAAAAAATCCCCTAGGCAACTCCACTTTTATTTGTTTTTTGTGTTATTTTGGTGAGCCTTACTGATATTTGAGATTCCCAAACGCTGTTTGTTAGCGCGTTTAGCGAGGACAGTCATGCTGACAGAGATCAAAAGAAGAGGAGGAGAGATTCTGCCCTGCTGTCTCCATCTCTTTTGTACTTTTCTGCTTTCGCAGCCTTCTTAATTGGTCTACCCGCAACTTCAGAGAACAAATAAGACGCCGCTTTTATCTCCGCCTTACGCACCGACGTGAGACGACAGGAACGAACTTCTCGGAAGCTAATGGCCAGAACACGACAACTGGGAGAAAAAAGAAACAAAACATGACCATAGCACAGTTATAAGGCAAGTATAGGAGGTTTTCAGAAAACTTCGATGAAAAATAACCCGAGTGAAATGAAAGCGTGTGGAATTACTGTGCAGGTTCGGGGTGAAAGTGGAGGTTCTGCTCAATTTCAGTCTTGACCTGTAGCTGTGAACTGGCAGTGTCACAAACTCCCCCGTCTTGGCTCCACCATAGCCAGCACTGTTATTTTGCTTCATCTGCTCTCCCTGTTGTGTTTGTGTTGTTTTTATTTTTGTCCCCCACCCCTTTGTTACTGGTTCGATTCCCTGACGTGTGCACCAGTTCGGTGTTCAATCCTTAATCACTTGGTCCATTTATATCCTAAAATAAGAAAGGCTGCTCAGGGAACAACTGTATTTAATAGAGTAGCAAACAGTGTATGTTTATAGTGTGTGTCAGTTGTATAACCTTGTGCAGCTCTCATGAACAATACCCTTTTGTAATGTTACCATTGATAGTCTTAAATAATTAAAATCTACCATATTTGTTCCAGAATCCTGCTTTCAATCGTTGTGATTCTAGTTTTTTGTTAGCACTGCTTGAAAAACTAGCTTTAATCCTACCCCAGATCTTGTTTCTTTGTTGTTTATACATCCGCTGACACATTTCATACTCCAATCTCTCTCTCTCTGGGCACCGACACAGCGTTTCCTGTTATAAAATCCCACTTACTCTTTCTTTTCGGCTCTATTTTTAACCCCCTCCAACTCCCTTAAGCTCTTTTTATCTCACCATGACTGTCTCCCCACTCTTGATTTCTATCTTCCTCTCTTCCAATCTCATTCTCTGTTCTCTCCGTCTATTCCCTCCATCCCCCCCCCCCTCCGCCCGCCTCCCTCCCCCTCCCGCTCCACGATTCCCCATCTCCGCGCGTCGCCGTGTTTCCCGGCACTTACAGTAAGCGAGATGCATTAGATTAAGATTAGGTAATGGTGAGATGATTGATGGAGGTGGCCAGGCGGTGCTGAAGAGGTCCAGGAAAATAAGCAGGCGTCGCATATTACGGCCCGCAGATTATACAGGCCGCTGATAGAATAATGTCAGCCCGACGGCGGGCTAAAATTGAACTGTCAAGAACTGTCAAATGCACAATAACGCACTCGGAGAGGCTGAGTACTGAACGGGATCAGACATCGACGGCTCAAACAGTCCAGCGCTGGACGACTGTGGTGGTCTGCGAGCCTGGATGTGCTCGGTTTCCAGATTTTTTCATTTAATCGTGCGGCATGTAGCTCGTGCAGGAATGTTTTTTTTTCCTAGCTCATTTTGCATAATTCAAGGAAAAAAAAATACAAAAAATAATTTGACCTACAATTTTTCCAGATTTAAATTTTGCCTCATCCCCCAGCCATAGCATAGCTGCTTAGTCCCACCCCTTTGTCCTTGTAAGGAAACTAACAAAAAGGGTGATGTTGGTGATATTAACACTACTGTTAACATTTTTATGCCATGCTGTAGTCCTTGGTGGCACAGTGTCCATGTCAGTTCCCAAAGTGTCCATGTCAGTGTGTCTGTATGTCCCTGTAAGCCTGGTTACAGGAGGAGGGCTAAATGCAGGGATGCAGATTCCTTCAATTGTAAAAAGCAAAAAGACAATGAAAGGTGAAGAGTCATAAACACCAACTGTGGCCACGGACAAGAAACAACCATGAATTGTAGTCGTTATGCTATAATTACTATTTTAAACAGGAATAATGCCAATGTCTGTCTACCATAAAACATCTAATGCTAGTCCTTGAAAAGCTACCTTCATTCCATGCCATACGTCCTCAGTCTCTTATTTACATTCAGGCCCATCGCCACGTTCAAAACGATTGTTCTGTTTCTAAAAATTAACAGAGATTACGTTTTAAGATTTAAAAAGCAAAATCAAAAGAGATGCAAAAGAGATGTCACCACCTGGGACGTCCTGTTATAGGTAGTGAAAATGCGATCATTAAGAGAATTATGTTCATTATCTATAATCAATACCTGAATTCTTACTGTAGATATGTTAATATTTGTCTCTGTTGTGTTGTAATAATGAAAACCGCAGCCTAAGCTTTCAGAAATCATCCTACTTTAAGCTGAGCACTTCCCCGTCCTCATGAATATTCATGCACTTCCCTCTGCCTAAAGTCTTTAGCCTTTAAGTGAACCCTTTGCAAGCCAACACTGTATTGTCACCAAACCTATAATCACCCGTGCGTGTGATAAATGCAGAACGCAACTCTCAGGCTTGCCTTTTATTTATTTATTTATTTATTTATTTTTTCCCTCTGTCACTGGAGGATTAAAGACGCAGATATCATCGCTTGCTATAAGCCACAAATCAATAGCGTGGAGCTCGTTGGCTCTCTGATGGCGCAGGTTCATTTAGGTAATGGTCTAAAAAGGCAGCGGAGGAAAAAAGAAAGAAAAGAGTAGGAGGGAGGGGTGGTGGGGGAAGGAAAGGTTCGGGACTAATAGAAAAAAGCTCTAGACAGAACAGGCCACTTAGGACAGCACTGAGCGGATCAGGGCCAATTAGTGATCCTATGGTTCTGCAGCGACACAGCGAATCTGGGGGCAAAGGAGACATGGCGAAGGCGGTGATATAATGTTTTTTATTTACTAATTTTATTTCTTTATTATTATTTGTTTTTTTTGGGGGGGTGTGTGTATATATATAAAATCTTGCATCTGATTTGGTTTATGCCTATTATCAAGGAGTGATTTGAAAACCAAGACAAGAAATCATTTTGCGAAGCTGAAATAGATCTAAATATCAATCCATGTATCATTTCTTTTATCCCACTTTTTTTCTACAACCAAAAAAAAAAAAAAAACCACAGATAATGGCTCATTTTCTGATTTCCAGTTTTGTGCTCAAATAAAAAATGTAAAATACAGACAACAAGCGCTCACTTTCCATTATCATTTCTTCATTGTAGAAAAGTGGCAGAAAGCACAAAATTGAGAAAATGGGTCGTTAAACATTTTTTCATTTTGGTTTTGGGATCAAATATTGAAACAAAAAAACAAAACAAGTGTTTTTCAAATTTTTTTTATTTTTATATTTGGTTTTATATATATATATATATATAATTGAATGAATGATACATGTACTGATATTCTACTCGCACACCATTTGCTTAATATAATAATAATAATAATAATAATAATAATAATAATAATAATAATAATAAAAGATTTGTTTCATTTTGTCACATATTTAGATCATGTACTTTGTTCGGAGATCTGATATTAGCCTGAAACAGTGAACTGGACCAGGTCTAGTAATTAGCAGTTGATATTTCGCGTTGCTGCATAAATGACTAACACACGACACGACACGCAACAAACGCGAACCATTTACATTAACGCTGCCAATCAAAGAACCGGAAACTTACTGCAAACTGTGCTTTAAAATATCAAGACGAGGGAAGTTAAAATGAAGCCTTAATGCTACTGTAGCTGCACACACTGGCTAGGTGCGGAAATGTTTCAAGAAATCCCTAAGTGATCTCTGCTAGGTTGATTAGCCGCTAGCAGGTACTGAAGGGATTTTAATGAAAACCAAAAAAAAAAAAAAACTTTACTACATTCATATTGTTTTTTCAGCACTTTGTATGTTACTTAATCGCTAGGAACATCTGGCAAGCTAACACTTTCCTCGATTTCCTTATGTATAATGCATGCATGAGTGTTTTCATTCCATGACCACTGTCTAAACATGGACAGAGCTGTATCGAAAAGTAAATTTTTTGATGAAAACGCAAATTTGTAAATAACTGAAAATAAATATGCTAGCTTTAGCTCTGAGATGTGGAGCTTCTAATGGATCTGTAAATTTGAAGCTCCTAACATCATCATTAAGCCCCGCCCTATTGGTGTTTACTATCAATTTATCATCCAACACAAATAAACCTTATTTACTCATATTTAAGATGAATGATGTAAGATTGTTTATATAGATTTTTTTTTGGACGACAGTTTCCTTCGTCCATCTGTAGCACATACTGACTCTTTGAATTCTTCACGCTTTCCATCTCGGTCTTCTCTTTTTATGCAACATTAATTCACCGAGAAAAAAAAAAAAGAAGAAAAAAAAAAGGAAAATTCCCTCGTCGCCTCAGCATGAGTGTTTAAAATATTCCAAACCAAAGTCTCCCGTAAGACATAACTCATGCTGACAATGCCATCTGCGAGGCAATCCCCGCGTGCCCGTCTCTGGCAGACATCTTGAGAGAGGATGATTAGATGTTCTTGTAGATCAGCGATTACCGTGACGGCGGAATCGACCTCGCTTCGGATTTCTTGATACTTATCAATCAACTTAAAACGTAAATTAATTACGGCCTGAATAAAAAAAAAATCGAATGCAGATCGAGGACTTAAAAATCATGAGTTAGCAAAGCCCGTATAAATGTGACTCTTCCCGTTTTTTTCTAACCAAGAGCAGGCTCAATCTAGAGCGGGTGGAACTTAGGGCTCTGGCTCGTTCCCTTCCAGGAAAACACTGTTGGAAAATAAGTGATGACATCATCATGACTGAGCATGCACATTTAACGCAGTAGAATACTGCTGCAGCTCGTGGTAGCATCGTACATCGTTCAGCGTAGTGGAAAGAGAGAGAGAGAGAGAGAGAGAAAAAAAACAGAACGCACAGGCTTTGGATGTAAACGCACAAGAAAATGAATAAAATAAATGAATTAATACAAATCTGTGCAAATATTTGCCTGACCCTCTAAACAATAGGTGACCACCAGTTTAATACGCACCACTATTTCTCCTGTACTGTTAGTTCCTGTAATAATTGGTGCGAATCATAATCAATGAATGAAATTTAATTAGCTTCCAGATTTCCTGTTTGGAACAAAGCTCATGGATTCTTTTGGGGACCTCGTGGTATTATGGTAGAGGATTCGGGCCACCATAAACAATGTACTGATGACACGCACACATCTACAGTGTGACCTTTGTCTCAGTGGATCTCAGAATTCTGACTTTAATCTCTAAATTCTTCAACCCGTCCTCTTCTGTACAATACAGTCCTGGAGCACTGGGAGAAAAAACACCCAGACGTACAGTGTTCTGGTGGTGAACCTCCTGGTGCTTGGTGCTGTGCGGAAAAGGCCGTGTTCATCTCCTCAAGCTGCATCCAGCACTTTAAAAGGTTCCATGTGATGAAAGGACATTTAACGCTGCCCTGAAACATGTGGTCGCCAATCAGAACCTACAGTAGGAGGTTCCTCATTAGAAAGCTACGTAGAACCTTCAGGCACTTCAACCTTTGGATGCCAAAGTACTCTTGAGGAACGGCTTCCTACGGTTCTACATACTGTAGTATCATTCATGCTTAGTCACGAATGTCTGTTTGACTTTTTATACATACTGCTTTTGAATCTGACTAAACATTTTCAGTCAAAACATTTGTGACTAAACATTAATGGTACTATGTGGAACCCAACAAGAGAACGTTTCTCAGGTTCTCAGCGGTATTAAGAGAAAAAAAAATGCGTTTATAGGTAAAAAATAAATAAATAAAATAAAACTCAGCATGGTAACCCTAGTGCCACTTTATCACACCGTTTTGTTCTTGATTAGTTTTCTACACCAGCACAACGCCGAGTGATTTATTCATGACATTGTTATACAGATCTTAACATCATTTTTCTGGCCTCGGCTACACAGCGCTGCGTCTCAGCCAGTACTAAAGGTATCATGAGGACGGATCCTGACCACAGAGTTATTCATCACCGCAAACACACACTGGTGGCTACTCTCTCTCTCTCCCTCTCCCTCTCTCTCTCTCTCTCTCTCTCACACACACACACACACACGCACAAAGCGCTCCCGGCTCATTCTGGAGGCAGAATCGCCCCCGTTTGTCAATGTCACCACGGATATCCATATATACAATGCAATTAAAGATAAGCCTAATCTCACACGGCCCACGCTAGATCTTGGCTTTTTTGTTTTTTTTTCCCCTCCGCTTCCCTATACGAGCTTATGCTACGTACGAACCGGAGGGATTAGCTGCATGTTCACGCCATTTACATTCAACTCGAAAACCCAGCAGGGGCCCAAGGAATAAAAAAAAGCATAAATCGTACAGAATGAACACAGGTTCTAACTTTAATGAAGAATGGCCGTGTGGATTAGCTGATTCATCACTCAAGCGCCAGCCTGGGCTTCCTGTGTTGTGTGTTTGTAAGACTTATATTTCTAACACATTTTAATTTCAATGCAACAACACAGTCGGAGAAGTTGATAAATCTCTATGGTCCTCTAACCACGAAACTAGACTTGTGCTAAATCATGTACATGCAGCTAGCTTTGACTTGTCCACTGCTGTATAGAAAGATCTTATCATTAATTATTCAGACGTAAACAATACAGTAGGTCATACTTCAGTTTTCCTACATGTTATCAACCTCAGCTTATAGTCAGTGGAATGATTAAATCAGCAGCATCTGGTACACGGCGCTACAGAATTCACCACTAAGCCTGAATTAGCATTACGGCGAATGCGCTTCAGTCTGGTGTCATGGCTAGCACGTTTGTTAAACAGACGACGCTAAAATATACAGTTTGTTATTTCCTACAGCTTATTATAGGAGTGGTTAGCACTGTTGCCTCGCACCTCCAGGTCTCCCCGTGTCTGGTGGGTTTCCTCCGGGTTCTCCGGTTTCCTCCCAAATTGCCCGTAGTGTATGAACGGGTGTGTGAATGTTGATCGAAGGTCAAACGCGGTCGTAGAAATGGGAATAAACACAACGGCAATCGCCACTGGCCTCCACGGTCACTAGATGGACTCCAGAGGTCGCTAGATCTGCACGGATGGATGGATGGATTCTGGTGATAATGGACTATACATTGAGTTTTAGGCTAAATGAAATTCCACTGTGCAAAGCTATTATCTACAAAGGAAAATGAAGACAGTTGGGTACAAGAATCAAGTCTGACCGACGAACTAAAGGAATTCGCACCAGTGTTCAGCATCGTTGCTGCACTGGCACGTCACAGCGGCATTCAGCAAACCAGCGAGCCTCTGATTCATGGCACTATCTGCCCTACATGCAGTGTGAGTGGGATGTCAATATAATGCGTACGGGGAACAGGTTGTGTCTGTGTAAACATAAAATTACAGATTTTGACACAAAGCCTCGCCGTAACGTGAATTCAACTCTGCTTATAAATGATACTGTTTTGCAAGACGTCTGTCTCGTTCTGGCAACGTTTCCAGATTAGAATTTATCTCCTTTAACTTCTTCACATCTGCAGAAGGTATTAATTCTGCTCTGTTATGGCTCCGAGCCTTGTAATTGCATGATTTGCATTTTTTTTCTCTCTGGCACCCGTTATAAATAATCCACGCGGCGCTGCCAAGCTGGCACCCAGCTCGCTTTTTAATCTGGTGAAGCAGTCGCTTTATCGTCATGTTCGACCCGGGGTTTATCGTTCTGTTGTGGCGGCGCGTCCGCTCATGTGGAAATGTTTACAAAGCACCAGGCTCACCCTTCTGCTCGCTAATGCTTCAGTTTAAAGTATTAAGACAGTCGGAGAGCGAGGCTCTAACTCGTGGCGCACTTCATAACTCGAGTCCGCTTCCTCGCGCTTGCTCCTTCCGTATAGCGCCGCGTCAGACAGGAAGGTGCGCTGGTATTAATTTTTACGTGTCGCTCTGTTCCCCTGCTCCCTCAGGGGGTTCAGACTTCGGTTCCTGACCATCTGCAATCGCCCGCATTAACATTTCAAGTGGAAGGCGATGTTCCCAAGCCATAAAGCATCACAGACTCCCTGATGCGAGTTTTCTCCCGTCCTCCCCTCCCCTTTCCTTTTCCTGACCAGAGAAAGGAAGGCGAGCTAAAAACGAGCATAACGCGCTCGCTGCAGGCCCCGTAGAGCCCCGGAATAAAAATACAGGCGTCATTACGTAACCTGTGCATAAGCAAGTGAATTGTGCAGCACTCAACTTGGGCGGAAAATGACAGCGCTGCCCTGCCAGGCTCGGAGGGAAAATGTAAAAACGGGAGGAAACGGATGGTCAAGTTCAGCTGAGCATATTCCACACATCAAAACATGAAATCAGAGCAGCAGAGTGGTATAGCGCGCGTTTTCTTCCCTCATGCGGGAATACCGGTCACACCTCCGTCTTTAGCACAGAATGAGGTTTTGTTGTCGTGTGATATGAAGGAATGACAATGAAACTGTGTTTGTGATTACAAATTTTTTTTTTTTTTTTACAAGTCTTTAATGCACCACTGGGTTCAGGATGCACACGTTTTTTTTTGAGGTTATTTGAGGATGAGATTTAGACGAAGAAAAGTGTAAAACGCATCAGCCTGAATCCTGCCTGCAGTCTGGACTAGGAAGAACTCAGGCTCAGCATTTCTTCTCGCTTTTCTCACACTATTCTGTACGTTTTGTCATAATGACCCGGTGTCTTTGCAGCAACGAACCAATCCGATACCGGTTCCTCACTGCTTATTTGATCTGGATGCCCAAAATGAAATATTTTTACCCCGTATTTCATCCACACTTCCACAACGCATCCCTACCGTGGCTCCATTTTAAACGAACGACAAGCTCGAGCGACGTGACTTTGATTATATACCCCCCCCCCCCCCCCAACGCTCCCCCTCTCTGGGCCACCCCCCCTCCAACTTCTGTCAAGTAGAGCGGAATTTTAAATGAGAGGACCGGGCAGAAAATCTGCATGATGTATTCCGAGTCTAATGAGTGCTAAAGTAGATTGCAGGCGCGGGGCATGTGCAGGATCCTGCGTCTATTCCTCACTCTGGAATAATTTAGCCCTGACGTGCGAGTGTGCTGGCGCCCATCAGGATTTACCCATCGAAACATCGCCTAGCGGGAAAGAGCAAAAAGGATGGCTCTCCTCACGCACGCACACACACACACACACACACACACACACACACACACACACACACACACACACACACACTCTGCTGATGGGAGCGGGGAGTGCAGTCAAGCGTGTTTTTTGCCAGGAACCTCGTAGGTGCTGCGCAGACAAGCAATTATTCAAAGCGCAGTCCAGAACTTGCATAACGCCCCGGTGCACCCACATCATGAGTCACCGAATTACATAAACTGGATATGGGGGTATTCTAGCGCTCGCGGCTGCTTCCCACGGAAAAAAAAAATGGCTGAAAACTGATACATCGTGCGGGGATGACACGAGTTAACAATGTCTAGTTCATGGAAGGTGATTTGTTTTCGGTTTGTGAACTCGTGCCATGTCCCATCCTCGCCTCCGAAACAAAACTACGCGCACAGAAACGAGAAGCACACCAGCACGGAAATGAGCTGAAGTCGGCGGCGTATTTTTTCATTTTATTTTCAGCGCTATATGAATAAACTCACCGTACGATTGCTTTCTAACATCACAAACATGAACACAACACCCAAAACGATCGATGAATAACCGGCGACATTTCACCAACTACAGGTCCTTTGTGATGTCGAGTGGGCGGGGCTAACTTTTTTTTTTACATGTCTTATGTGGGTGTGGCCTGTTTGCCATTTTTAAGTAGACATGCATAGTCCCTAAAGCTAGCTAATTAAACACGTTAGCACTAGCACACTCAGAGTGTTCAAGTTCAGCTGTAAATTAGCAAAGGGAGCTAACTGTATTAGCTAAGCGCAACTCTGTTACAAGATAACGTGAAGATTTTGCTCCGTTATAGTTCTTTGCACAGCTTTTCTTCCGGATTTATCAAACAGTAAATGCGAGGTAAGCTGCGAGTGGGGTATTTGAATGAACGATTGGGCCACATACAGTATGTTGTAGGAATCATTCATGCTAATCGTTCATGCTAATTTCTCACTTTCCTTGCTAGCACGAATGTAGAGGCTGCCATATTTCCTCTAGATATTTAATCCTGCTCAGTTTGATTAAAAAAATTGTGTTCATAAATATTGAAAAATTAAAATATTGTGATTTTTAAAAACTATTTATATACCAAGATATTTTATTATTTAATGTACCATTTTGTGTTCAAACGTATTTATCTAGGCTAACACCAAATAACGTCACAAATGATCTCATTAAGAAGACGTTATTCACCTCATAAGCATTAAACAATCCTTAAATCATTGACGAACTCTACGTCAATTCCCAGCTATCCATAAATTACCCATAATACACTGCAGCTTTTTGCGATTGCAATTGATCGTACTTTAATCCAAATTATGCAAGCTAGCAAGCTAACATGAGCTAGCTGCTAACTAGCGTGTCCAGGCTACTTGACTGTTGTTGTGAGTCAAGCATGCTGATTAGAATATTAAGCCACGCCCACTCTGGAAGTACTCCAGTACTACATTTTACTAACAATCACTTATTCTGAGGTTTGTCTTTCTACCGGGTGTTTAAAACAGTAATAAAAATAAAGATCTGGAGTCACAAGTCACACACTTAAACACGCAGGTAGCATCATGTCGTTCCATTTTCACCGAACAGGCTCCGCCCCCCCCCATTCCCCCCTCACCCCACCCCCCACCCAGCCGTGTGCATATTTCCAATCGGGGATCTGTCCGAGAGCAATTATTCTTCATCATTCTTATCATAACAAACAATTTAGTGCCTTAAGCAGGTCACATGAATAGCTGAGTGTTCAATTAGAACTTATTATTGCTTCCATAACTCATTTCCAATGCAAATGTCATTAGTGTAGTTATTGTTTCTGCAGCCGGAGAGCCATCAATATTTGAACATGGAGAGCGAGCAGTTTAGACAGAGATGGGATCGGTCTGTGTGTGTGTGTGTGTGTGTGTGTGTGTGTGTGTGTGTGTGTGTGTGTGTGAGAGAGAGAGAGGGACAGGAATGGAACAGGATCAACAAAACAAACCGTAATTCCCAGCTACTTCAATTACGCCTCATTATCATTATTATCATCACTCATTTAGGCGCTGTTTGCCATTTTCGCCTCTGTGAACAACAAAGGTAACTAAAGCCATTACACTTTAAGTGTTTCTCTCTCTAACACACACACACACACACACACACACATGCCCGTGGCGCACACCGGCACACGGTCCTCACAAAGTGCATCTTGTTTATAAGCTTATTTTTAGTGCCATACTAAACAGACCTCTGCTGTCCATAAGTAAATGCACCCCTTCATCACTCAACCACCATGACCAACACCCCCACCCCCCCACCCTCCCCCGTGCAGCCCCGGCATCCTTCTTCTCCGTTCGTTACAGTGGGTATCCACTCACCGGATGCGACTCTCTCGCGAGGATGAAGCTGAGGATCGGCGTTAGCAGCAGCGCCAGCGACCGAGCGGCTCCGTGCAGCCCACTCGCGCGCTCTCGCACGTGAGCGAAAGGATCATTTCAAAAAAAAGAAGAAGGCGAAGATGAAGAAGAAGAGGAGGAGGAGGTTGAGGAAAAGGAAAAACCAAAAAAAAAAAAAAAACACCACCAACAACAACAACAAAAACAAAAGGAGCGTCTGAGAGCAATGAGTGCACGAGATGGAGAAAGGGGAAAGAGAAAGAAAGAAAGAGAGAAAGAGCGAGAGAGAGAGAGAGAGAGAGAGGGGGGAACACGGGCACGCACAATACACAAGAGTGGAAGAGAGAGAGAGAGAGAGAGAGAGAGAGAGAGATGGGAAATTAATAATCCCAGAGACAAGTCCCTTCTCTGTTATTCATCAGGCTTTGCGCGAGCTGCAGAGGAGCCGAGATGTGCGAGCGGGAGGGGCCGAGCTCCACACTCCATTGGCTCTCTCCTCTCATTCCTATACATCGCAGCCAATGCACTCGTCCTCCCTCCCTCACCAGCTCCATCTCCCTCTCCTTCTCTTTTTTTCCCCTTTTCTTCTTCTTTTTCAGCCCAGGGGTGCACAATATACAGTATGGAGGGAAGAAGAAGAAGAAGAAGCGCTCGCACCGCCCGGTGTGTGTTTTCAGCATTTCCCCCTTTGTTTATAAGATATCTCCTGTGTGAGGGGATCGGAATTAGGAATGATTTTTCCCAACTTAGTGGATTGATACTTTTATTTGAATTTAATGTGACGTGTACTGTAAAGTAATCATTGAGTAAAGGGTTAGGGTTAGGGTTACCCTAACCCTAACCTTAACCCTGGATTTTGTCATAGTGAAAGCCGACCAAAACAAAAGCGAATATGCATTCGAAAAACTGCATACCAAGCTCGAGGAGGGGTTTTTTTTTTTTTTTTTTTTTTTTTTTGCAAATATGGCAACCGCACCTCTTCCTCGAACCTGCTCCAGGATCTCCAGTTTCCTCCCACCTCCCAAAAACATGGTGAATTGGTAGCTTAAAACTTCCCCGGGGTGTGTATGAGTGTGGAAATTTGTGTATGTGTGTGTGTGTGCGTATGCGTGATGGAACTGCATCTGCATTCTCACCTGGCGCCCGGGAATTCCTCGGAGATACAGTGGTATTGTATGATAATGATATTAATTCTAGTTACTGAAATCCATACAGAATGTTATTCTTGGTATGAGAACATATTTGGGACGGGAATCTGGAAGCGAGTCCTTTTCTTTGTGCTGCAGCTCGGCTCAGACTCCCGAAACTGCATTTCAAGCGCTGGAGTTTTGCGTGCACGGCTGTCAATAATTGATGAGCTTGGCGGAGTGTGCAGCTTTGGAGATGGGCTCGAGACGTTAGATATTCTCTCTCTCTCTCACGGCATGTAGGATGTTATGCTGCGCCACCCACACTTTTAGAGCAAGCGAGCTGTGAAATGTATTCATTGTTAACGTGGGATAAAAAAGAAATGGGAGGCCAGGAATTCTGGCCTGTAATTTTCTGTAGAACGGCAAATAGCGCGCGCTTTAGCTTATTATTCCTCAAGCAACAATTCTGTATTTGATTTGCCAGCCGCTGATTCGGTATTTGACCGCACCACTGAATCTGCCACGACATCCCCTTCGATGAAAATCGATTCGTTTGTCATCGCAGTTCAGATCAATGCATTAAGCCAAATCAGCCAATCGTCACGTCACTAGTAAACGTGATGAATAAAACAAGGCAAGTATAGAGGTCATGTGACTCCGTATACACCAGATGTCTTTAGTCATCATTAGCCGCTTTATGTTTCCTTCGAAGTCTACAATCATCTGCTAAGTACTCAGTTATTACCAACTTAGCTTTGGACGGAGGTCAAATTTTTCAGCTACCCAGCAGAAAGCTGTTTATTTATTGCGTTTTTATTTCCTTCGTGCAAAAATAAAATGAAATCTATCCACAATACCCACTTCTCTACCGAATGGTTGAGAAGTCTCTTCATGGTTTCAGTATCAACAAATTTACAAATTCAACAACAAAAACAGAAAGAAAGTCACAAATTATGTAAAAACACTGTGTATTAGTTGATCTTTTAAAGCATAGCATGCCTCAACCGATTGGTAGAGATGGCTCAAACCGGTAAGGTTTAAAACATTTTTTTAAATAAGATATAGTGAATCAAAATGTGCATTGAGAAGGATGTTAAAATGGGTTACTTTGTTCATAAGCAAAACATTATAATAGAAGCACCGAAAATAAGGAAATATTTCTGTAGATTTATAAGTAAATTATTTTATATAAAACTGCCCATACAGCTATAATTAAACTTAGCACTGATGGCCGAGCAAAAACCTACAGGTTCTACATCAATATTCTCTCACAAATTCTTTATTTCCATTCCAACATAGTATAGTATCAATTTTAAAAGGTGATTTTGTTCGCCTCATAAACGTGGCAAAACCCGCAAACGCACGTCCACATTCGAATCGCATCACTAATTCAAAGAATTTGATGAATTACTCTGAGCTGATTGGTGCATTGTTTTTATATCGCTGATGCCTTGAGGCCCTTTTCAGAAAGCAGTCACCGCCTCAACACTCCATAATGAACACTTCTGCATACATTGGGAGGAACATCATGGGGCGGGGGGGGGGGGGGGGGGCGGGGGGGTTAGATGGAAAAAAAAAAACAAATAGAACAACCCCCTCCAAAAAAAAAAAATAAAGATCATCTGAAGGTGTCACATGAAATCTCATTATAATCAGCTAATTAAGCACTTCAGCTGGGCTTGCGGTTAGCGCCGCGCTTTCGCCTTTGTAATCAGGTGCATTATTCGAGGCGAAAAAATAGAAGATGATGTGAAGGAGAAAAAGGAGATGATGAGCTGACACACACACACACACACACACACACACACACACACGCACACGCACACAGCAACCCATCAAGGGGAAGGAAAGACGCGTTGCGGGATGGAGCTGTCCGAAACCGCACCTAGCGTGAGTCGTGGTGGAGAATACTCAGCATGCTTAAGGAATCCCATAATGCACCGGGATAAGATCCAAACAAATAAACAAATAAATGGCCAGAATGTGATTATTTTTGAGTCCGGATCTGGAAATTGATCCTCTTGGATTGGAATATGTGACGAATTTAAATACAAGTTGCTCAGCGGATTTTGTTTAAGGTGTGAGTGTGTGAGTGTGTGTGTGTGGGTGCTGGGATGGTTTTGCAGTGCGCCACAGAAACAGACGGTAATTACCATTGCCCTTTCTGTCACACCTCCAGCATGCGCACACACCCACACAGGAAATGGGAAATGGGCTCGGGCTGCAGCGAGCCACCTAGCCTCCTCGCCTCATTCCCGACCAATTCAAGCTAATCTGCCGGTTGATTTCGGGACGGGGGAAAATCAACAAACATTCACAGCGCCGAATCCTCGACGCGGCGTGCGGCAGGAGGGGGAAAAAAGCAAGCCGCGGGGGCCCCATTCAGAATGATTGTCTCATTCAGCCGAGGCGCAGCCGAGAGAGGCCTTTGTCCGGGGCCTGGTTTGAAGTTCATCCAAAAGCGCTTTAACGAATGCTAGCGAGCGGCGCAAATCACGCTAATCAAACCCAACGCTAAGTACATGTTTGTGTCCACTGATAATCAGCTGTCCAGTAGGAGAAGGCCTTATTATCCGTTGCGTCCTCATCTGAGGCGGGTATGACGCTCCATGCTTTGTAATCTCCTCACTGTTTCTGCTCACAAGCGGAGCAGACGATCAAAACATCACAAAGCCTGTTCGGGGAAACGCGAGACGCCCAGAGACAAATAGTGTACTAATAAGTTAAAAGTAGAGAACAACTGGGAACAGATCTGTGGATTTAAACAGAAAGGGGAAATAAAAGGTTGGAAATAAAAACCATACTGTACAACAGCATCCAGTGCGTAGGTTATTACGCTACGATATTCACTGAGGGCTAACGTGGTTAATCATTCTTTACTCTCTGGAAAGCACTTTTAATAGAGATGGAGAAACAAAATCTGATATGATGGTTGCATATCATAATTCTTGATTTTTCTCATTTATTGTACATATGCTTGTATTTGAGTTGCTACAATGTTGCAGTTCCTCTATAATCCTACAGGTGGTGCTCTAAACTATTCACACATTGGCAGGCAGCACAGTATCCTTTGTTAAGTTTGTTTAGTATATATAAATTGTGATTCCCATGCTTAAATTTTAATACAATCTATTATTATAATTATTATTATTAGCGTAGTAATACAAGTATTGGAACAATCCATTCACACAGTTGATGGTTGTGTATAAAAGCACATTTTATCTTATCTTATCTTCTAAGCGTTGTGGGATTTAAAATCAGAACCGAAACCAGTCTAACCAGTAGGAGGCTAACTCGCGGATGTTTTCTCCTGCTGAAGTTTTCTTCCCAAACTTCTCTCACTTTTGTGTCGTGAATCTTAAATCTCGTCTTTGCGCCTTCTTAATATTACGACCGTGAGCGCATCGTCCATCACGCGTCGCTTACAGCTTAAAGGAAAAACACGAGCGTTTTCCTGAACGGATATTGAAATCCTTTCGGTCATAAAACATTGTAATTCCTTAAAGCTCCATTTTGTAAGTACGGCGCGAGACGGCCAAACCCCGGGGTCGATTTTCTCCGCTCTCAGGCTCGCTTCCATCTCTGGTGGGTTGGGGGGGGGGGGGGGGGGGGGGGGGGGCGGGTGGGCTCGGCGAGATCCGATAGCTTTTATTTTCTGTCATTAAATTCACTGATAGAATTAGGGATAAGCGTGGCCGGGCAGTGCATCAATAGAAAATCAATTACGCTGTCAGGATGTAGATGTATGGCCCGCGATGTTTCATATGTGGCACACCAGAAGGAATGAATGGTTTTTTTCTCTTTCTCTTTTTTTATATTTATTTCTTTTTTGCACGCGCATGCAAGTTTAATCTCGTTTAATGATCATAAATCGGAAAAGCTGTTTATCCAGTTAGGGCGTGCCATTCATATTTCTGACATAAAGTTCCGAGATAAACAAAATAAATGCTGGCTGTGCTACAGATGGCCTTCTGTTCACTTCTCAGTGAACACTTCCAGTGTTTCCTTTTTGTTGTTTAAGATTTTGTAGTTCGAAATATTTCAAAAGCATTTCATAATCACAATAAAATCAAAAATTGTCATAATAATAATAATAATAATAATAATAACTATTATTATTATAAATAGAATTTTATTATTATTATTATAAATAGAATTTTATTATTATTATTATTATTATTATTATTATAAATAGAATTTTATTATTATTATATTTTTTTTTTCATTATATATTTTTTATTAAAATAAAGAATTTCTTTAGTCCACTTGTAAAAATAGAAGAATTTATGATTTTAGTCTAAAATGTAAAAGTTATTAGTCAACTTGCATGACAGTTTGTTCTACCTACAGTATGCTAAGAATTAATAATAAAATACATAAAAAAAAAACATTTTTTCACTATAAAGAAATGATACATATATAATAAACAAAAACATTTATTTTTTAGCTATGTAAATATCATTAATAGACTTTTGTAAAAAAGATTAAATTGAATTGTATATTATTTTTATATTAATTGAAAATCAAGCTAAAATGTGTTTTTTATTTTAAAATAAATCAATTATAAAATATGAGCTGTGTTTCGTAAAACAAACTTTTAGCAATGTTTTATATTTAAACAAGTATAATTTTTTTCTATTTTCAGAAACATAAAAAAAATGTTACAAATACAAAAATGGTAAAAATACAATCTAAATAACAATTTTTTTTTTTTTTTTTTAATGTGGTGGTGTTAATGAATATTACGTAGATCGGTGGGTCATGTGACTGTACTTACGATCTACATTTAGATCTATTTACACCTAAATCATAAATGGATAGATGGAATAGATTTAAATGCACCTCTTACACCCGTTGAGAGCAGCCCAGCTCCCTGAGTGAGCGCCTCGCCGCTCAGCGGCCGCCTGACACACGGCGAGAGACACGCGGCACGCTGGAACACATCTGTTTTAATTGCGCTGATTAAGTGGACATATTGAGAATTCCCTGCTCCTGTGTCGCCTTCGCGCTTGAGAACTTCTCAGATGGCAGCGTGAAGGACTGCTCAAGTCCTCGTTGAAATAATTAGAGGGCGAAGCTCTGACCTCTCGTACCTGAAGCACCCTTTTAATCTATCGCCGCGGGCGCAGCGCAAATAATAATCAGCCCCCGTTGGCTTTATCTCTCCTCCCAATCATCAGCGGGGTTTCACAGAGCTGCAGCTTCTTGTCTTCCAGGCCACAGAGCCCCGAGGTTAGCAAAGCACAACACGGCCAGCATGACCTGGAGACGTGCACCGGCATTTAGATTCATAGTCCATAAACACAGCTGTGCTCTGATTGGCTGCAAGGACATAGAGGGTTGGAAAGGCTTTGCGATGCTGTTTCCATCCATCATCCATCCATCAATTTGGCAATACTGCATCCATCCATTCATTCCTCCACGTGTTTCCATTCATCAATTCATATCTGTATAACAACAAGTGCCATCAGTCTGTCATTCATTAATACATTCACCCACTTATTGCCATCCTCCTATTCTTCCATTTATCCAGCTTTACACAGCTTTTGCAATATTTATCCATCCATCCATCCATCCATCCATCCATTTCACCAGTCATCTGTCCATCCATGAATTTCTCCATCCTTTCATCCGGATCAATATATATATCCATCCTTATCAAGCCGGCCATTCTTCTTTCCATCTATGATTTTTTTTCCAACCAATTATTGATCCGTCTATTATGTTGGCAATATTGCATTCACCTACCCATCTATCCATCCATCCATCCATCCATCCATCCATCCATCCATCCATCGGGTTTACTCGTTCATCTGTCCATCTAGGAAATCATCCATCCATCCATCCAGCCATCCTTATTCTTTCATCCATTCAGGCATCTCCAACCAAGGCCTATCATATAAAATATTTGAAATAATTTGCCAATACCCATATGTTTATTTCCATCCATCACTACATCCATCATTTCGACTGTCCATCCATCCATCCATCCATCCATCCATCCATTTCACCAGTCATCTGTCCATCCATGAATTTCTTCATCCTTTCATCCTGATCAATATATATATATCCATCCTTATCAAGCCATTCTTCTTTCCATCTATGATAATAGAATGATCAATTATTGATGCGTCTATTATGTTGGCAATATTGCATTCACCTACCCATCCATCCATCCATCCATCCATCCATTCAGGCATCTCCAACCAAGGCCTATCATATAAAATATTTGAAATAATTTGCCAATACCCATCTGTTTACTTCCATCCATCATTACATCCATCATTTCGACTGTCCATCCGTCCAACCATCAATTCATGTTGGCAATATTGTATCTATCCATCTGTCCATCCACACAGCTTTGGAAATTCTGTGTCCATCCATCCATCCATCCATCCATCCCATTTAGCAATTCAATCATTTATCTTCTCCATCCATGAGTTTATCCATCTCTATTCCTTTATCTATATAGCCATGTCCTATGATGTAGAATATTTGAAATATTTAGCGAATGCAGATACGTTCACGTATCCATGCTTTAAGCCATCCATCCATTAGTCTGCCAATCCGTCAGTTTATTTATACACCATCATTTGTCAAGACACATGATATCGGCAATTTCAAATGCTTCTCCAATACAGTGTTCATTTAGCTTTCCGTTCTGACACACAAATTTGACAAAATTCCATCTTTAGGTCAAAATGTATTATGCAGACTATATCAAACGCTTCGGTGCTATGTGGAGATTTTTCATGCTCTCAGGTAAGAAGCAGTATTTAAATGACCCGACTCACTCCGCCCGTAGTAAACACAGCCTGTGATCTCGGTGCATTATTGCGCTTTAACGTGGAGACACGGCGCTCGAATGCCTGCTGTGTAATCACCAGTCTGCCTGATTTACTGTTGTGCCATTCATAATTGTAATCTTATTGGCTCCTGTGATGTGATCTCTCAAACTGACAGATATATCAGATATATGTATATATATTTATAAAACACCGCCAGCTAATAAGCACAACCACCCTCGCATACCTAGCGCACGAGCATGTGTGCAATCTGTCAGCATCCACAGTTATAAAAAAAAAAAAAAATCCGATATTTATGGGTTACGGCGTGAGCCGTGTGTTTAATCATCTGAAGAGGCCGTGATATAGAGTGTAATCACGTCAGCTAATAAAAGCTCGGAGCTCACGTTTCCATTCACAGCTTACTATATTTAAAATTCCAATATTCCACATCCAGCTGAGAATAAACACCAACTGATAAGCTCCAGAGCAACGTGATGACACTGTCCGTACTTAAAAAAAAAAAAAAAAATTGTAAATGAAATATGAACTTGTTATTCAATAAATATGTCCTGACATACGCTGAATACACAGATGTGCTAGTGAGAGAGAGAGAGAGAGAAGTCATTTTACAGTTTTTATCCACAAAATTCTAACAACAAACAGCTAATTTTCAGAACATTAGTTCTTTATTCTGCTTGTACAGTTCCTCAGCCTCGGCTACTTCCTATGGAACGTTCCGGATCGCTTTCTACCTACAGTATGTGACTGAGTGAGTGAGCTAACTACGGTTTAACCAAAAATTCGCTTGGGAATTTTAAATAAATAAATAAATAAATAAATAAATAAATAAATTATATATTTTTTCTTTCATGTTGCAAATCAAGGTCAGTGAAGTTACCGTATCTGGTTCTTCACCCATATAGGGTAGTGATTTTTCCAAAAAGGAATATATAAAAAAGATAAGTGAAACATTTATTTAAACAGAAATGTGCAATATATATATATATAAAGATTCAAAACAATGTATATATTTGTTACAAAGTTCCCAAATGTGGTCCTTCACCCAATTACGGATTGACAACCGAAGCTACCTGATAACTATCCTGAACATTTGATTTCGTTTGTTTTTGTCTTTGGGATGCAGTGATGCTGCAATTCAAAATGGAAAACTTTAATCAGCATTTCATTATAATTTTAACATAATGGCTAAATAACATTTTCCAAAGAGATCAGAAGACTTGTATGTAAAACGTGTTAGCTCGTTCATTAGATTCAGAAACAGCTACAGTACGTTACTAACTGACAACCGAAGCTACCTGATAACTATCCTGAACATTTGATTTCGTTTGTTTTTGTCTTTGGGATGCAGTGATGCTGCAATTCAAAATCAGCATTTCATTATAATTTTAACATAATGGCTAAATAACCATGGGGGGGGGGGGGGATAAACTAAACTAAATGTTTGCAATGATACATTTTAAAAGTTAATATTAAAAAATATATATATTACATCATCTGGTTTGTCACGGTGTCTCGGTTATTCACCCTAATGTTTCACTATTTCACAAACCCCCCCTTTTTTTTTCTTTTCAAACATACAGTAGTTGGAATCTCGATATGGACCTGCGTGAATATTTTATCGTGAAAAAACGCTGCAATTTTTTTTTACAGGTTATAAACTCATGGTGCAGACTTTATGTAGAGTTTGTCAATAAGAATCGGGTCATTTTATTAACTAGATTTGAGATAAATAAATAAATAAATATCGGCATCCTCTAAATGAGTTTATTTGCTCAATTATTTGCTGTTAGAATATGAAACAGTACATTTAATAGTTATATATCGCAGTTTAAACCGTGATCGCAATACGTGTCAAAACAATCGCTATGCGCTTTTTACATTATTTTATTAGATTTTTTATCAAATTGTCCTGCCCTAATTGATATCATGATATCTTTCATGCTTTATGTTGTCAGAGTGCGAAAATGTAAATGGTGTGTTTTTGGAGATGCATTTCGATAGCATGACAATATGAAATGTACACACACAGAATTAAAATGTATTTGTTTGATTTTTACAGAAATATACTAGCGATATTGTTTTGTTCGTAAGCTTGTATTTGTCCTGTTCGTTGCGAAGACTGTATTCATATTGTACAGTGTATAAATTTAGATGTTTATACACTGGCTCACACCGAACCGTCTGAAATCCTGACGAACTAAACCCCGGGATCCGAGAGCGTGTTTTTCACCCTCCGCCCTCCTTTTGTCTGCTCCCTGTAGGAGCTGTAATTGACTTTATGTTCGTTCCACTCCTGATATCTTTGCCATAGCTGATGGGGGCTCTCAGCGGAGAGCTCGAGATATGTCATACAATCCAATCTCCTGCTCGGGCTCTGATTGCATAGACGATTTAATTAAAGGCAACAATGAACACTTTATTTAATGGCTCTGACCCTCCTCCCTTCACCCGCGCTCACACCCACTCCGTCACCCCGACACCGATCCCCGGCTCCACGCCGCACCCGCCGCACCCGCCGCACCGCGCCTCACCTCGCCATTCAATTCCACAAAGAGAAAGAATGAAAGGCTGTACGGGTGTTGGCCTTAAACTATAATCTCTATGCGGTACGCCGTGCACGAGCCTGACAGCTAGCTAGCTTGATACATGCGCCGTGATTTATGCATCGGATCGGATTCCTGCATTAATAAAGCTCGGCGAAGGCTGTGTTTCCGACACAGAAATTCATGCATGAGTAGATTAAAGAGACGAAAAACATGCTCATGAATTTCCATAACAAGTCAAGACCGACCAGGACGAAAAACACAGGCATGGATAAAACTCATCTTGAAAAGTTAGAAAGCAGTGCTGATCGAGAAGACGAGCAATAAGGTTCAAAATCAGAATCTTGTTCATAAATAAGAATACAAGAAGGAACAAACACCAAATATAATAACTGACCCTCCAGAAACAAAGGAGTACATAAAACTAGTTTTTTTCTCACTATACCTTGTTTTGCATAAAAGCAAATCTTTCTTTCACATGTTTTTTTTTCTTCCCTCCAAAAATCCCTCATTTCCCTCATAACTACTCATCTGCTGACGCTAGCGCTAGGTTTCTCCGTGGTGCGTTATTAGCTTAGCGTTCGATCTGATCTGAGCGCCGCCCCGCTCCATCTGTGTTTCCTGCATCTCTGTAGCAAGAGGTCAGAACTCAGAAATGCTACAGCTCCATTATTTAATGATACGAAACTCTCTCCGTGATCCAATTACGGCCGCGTTGTTGCGACGAGGTCGCGGAGTTATTTGTATGCGCGGAGTAATACGCATCTCGGGCGGCCGGATTATCGCTCAGCCACCGTGTCACTTCTCATTTCGCTTAACACACTGTTGAGTCGAGTTCATCACTGGAGAAACAAAAAAAGAAATTGATCCGGCCACGAGAACGGAAAGCTTTGAAAAAAAAAAAAAAAAAAAAAAAAAAAAAGATGGTGGCCATTTGGGGCAATAAACATTTTATGTTTTAAGGCGAGCAATGAAAATGTCACTGAGGTATTAAAAAAAAAAACATTGTCTAATAATATAATAGAGTCGTGTCTTCATTACAGAAGGACGGAGACATCCTCGGTGTCGTGCCGTCGTGGGAAAATACTCAACGATATTGATTCACTTCCAATAGGACGGCTTCCTGAGGTGCTTTATTTCTCATAAACCACATCAGCTTGCCTATGATTACAACTACTGTATATACTAATGAAACTGATGAAACTTTGTATCCGCTCCTAGTTACCACCCTGCCAGGGACGAGCCGATACGATATGATCGCGATACCCCGGTGACGATTCCATTTGTATTGCGATTCTATAACTATCACCATTTTTTTCAATATTGTGTTACAATTCTTAACAAACTTAGCAAATAATTTGCTCATACCACACAAGAAGCAGTGCGTGAATAGTTTAGAGTGCGCCACCTGTAGGATTATAGAGGAACTTCAACTGTTCACTCGCAAACATTTATTAATAAATTAGAATAAGAAATTTTATTGCGGTCAGTGTGGTGATATTTTTGCTGCACAAAAGATTTCATTTGTTCTCTCGCTGTCATGAAATGGTGAAAACAAACAATGTACAAATTGTTACAAAAGCGCCGACACTGGAGACTCCTTCAGTAAACTTGACATTTAATAATTGTGGTGAAATAAGTTGAAATTTAGATTAACCACAGCGTCTGCAATACTCAGAACGAGCCGTTACTATAGAAACGGTAACGAGGTCAATCATGAAAACGTGCTGTTTTTAAAGGAAATTTATCAACGCCATCAGACCAATCAGAAACCAGAATTTAAGAATAAGTGGTATATGGAGTACTTTGATACTATGACACCGGATCGTCCATTCCCGTGTGTGTGTGTGTGTGTGTGTGTGTGTGTGTGTGTGTGTTTGTTGTGTATCGGGATGTGTGTGTGTGTGTGTGTGTGTGTGTGTGGGAGGGTGGATAGGGGTTAACTGGCTTTTGAGCAATGTGTGTACTCGGGTCCATGTCATTTAGAAGGGGTTGCAGTTCACTCGATATCTATCATCTACGGCTGTCCTCTCGCGCAGATGCGGATCAGCGCGCAGTATATTTGATTCGACAGGGTCACGAGGTGCTGCCTGGAGGCATTAATAAACTCGGCAAGTCCTCCAGTCTGAGGAGTCGCTTGACCCGAGCGTGCCAAACAAACCCGACGATGAAATGAAAGACCAACACCGGCGGAGGCACAGTTTCAGTCTCGCCTCCTGGGTTACGATCTAATGTCCTCTGGAATGGCGTTAAAAAAAAAATCTGGGATAGTTTTTTCTTTCTTTCTTTCTTTCTTTCTTTCTTTCTTTCTTACGACCAATTTGTGTTATGAAACATGAAAGTCTTGACAACAATAACAAGTTCTTCAAATCCTTCACGTCACAACACTGATCATGTCCATATCAGGTCTACGTCTAGTCTGAAAAAACTGGATGTTAAATGGAGGTGACGTCATTGCTATTAAGTATCGACTTCACACTGAACCTAATGTAGCAAGCGTGAATTGAAATAAATAATAATAATAATAGTAAAAACAAGCCGTTGAGTTTTGTTTTTATTGTGCAGTAGGGATGTGAACTCACCGGGGATCAACTGATCCAATACCATCACCACCACACCCAGGTCCTGACCCCGTTTGTATTGTGATTCCGTAAGTATCAAGATTTTAGGAATATTCTGATTCTACAGTATATAGATTTTATATATTGAATCGATACACTGAAATGAATTTCCCCGTCTCTACTGTGCTGCTTTTGCTTTGACTGTTACATGACGAAACTGGAGGATTCACACCCGCATCACACCCACAATCCCGTAAACAATCACAACCACAGAGCGGCTCTGCTGTAGCTACGATTAGCTCAATTAAAATAAAGTCTCTTTTAGGTGTAGTAGTAATAGGTTTTTTTTTTTTTTTTTTTTTTTTTTTGAGGAATTCTGAAAGTAGATTTTCCCAAACGTTAATTACACAATGATTAAAGGAACAGGTACGCAGTAACTCGAGCTAAATCTGTAGACTACAGTAGTTTCTCTTCCAAAGTTTAGGAAATGGTTATTAATTGATGAGTTCACATTTTGTCCTGAAAAACTTCTGTCAAAAAAAAAAAACTTGTAAAAATCAGTTTCATAAACTTTTACCCGAGACTACAAAGAGACGACTAGCCGTTCCTCCGAGCGTCTCGCGCCGCACCTCCCTGATCAGCGCATATTTCAAGTCATCGCTCTGTTCTTCTTCGTCTTCTCTCTCTTTTTTTTTTAGATTTAAAAACAGAATCCATCCTAACAGACAGAATTTACACAGGGGAACCGAGGGCTTATTATATGCTGTTTACTTATTCATGTATTTCCGCCCGGCGTTAATTAAAGAAGGGATGAGTGAGATATCAAGAGAGAGAGAGAAAGAGAGAGAGAGAGCAGGAGAGAGGAGATGAAACACTGGGAGTTTCTTCTTCCAAGCAATTGCGGTATGGCCGAGGGGACCGCGCTAACCCACTTTTAGCAGCTGATTACGGGGCTGTGCTTCAAATAAAAGGAAGTCCAGATCTGACACTGTAAAACACTCGAAACCCGCTGAGGACGTTTCGCTTGTGGCGCTGGAACGGAATCAAAATAAGGTCCAATATCATCCGGTTTTATGGTTATAGACCTCAGGGATGGAAGGCCTCTGTCCTATTAGCGGCGCCATGATACACTAGCTTGACGGTTTTCGGTGATAATTCAATTTGCGATAGTTATACAGGAAACTTTATGCTGTAATGTGGTTTTTCTCTACCCCAGTGCCCAGGTAAGCCAGTTTTACACTGATATAATCTTTTTAAGATTATTACTCGTCACAGTCTACGAGGCGATCCCAATAAAAAACTTGCCCGAGTTCTGGAACAGATGAACTATAAAATAATTCACTGGTCGTTGGTCATGCTAGGATCATCGGTGGCTGGTTTAGCTTCAGCAGGGCCAAAGAAAAGCTTATGGGGAAATGATTAAACGATTCATTAAAGCAGTTTTACACTGTGAGATTTTAGCACTCTTACAACTGTCCGTTGTTGTAATAAAGTCCTGCTCGAACTCTGTCAGAGACGCCGTTAGAACGAGAGCTGTGAATCGTGCAGATTTGATTCTTACAGGTTGTGAAGTATTACAAACTACTTAAATGATCTAATAAACACTGAACTGGTGTGTCACGTGTATCACTGGCTAATGTGCATCACTGGTTGTTTAAATGTCATGTCTCGAACAAACTGATAGTCTTATTTTCCTGTCAATTATAGACTCTGTACTCCAGTCCAGCAGGTGGCGGTATTGCACCGACTGCTCAATTAATTCAAAGGAAGAAAAAAATATGCACTTCCAAAATGCGAGTATTTGCGCAAAAGAAAGAAATATATTTTTAAGGAACCTGAAACCATTTAATGTTTATAAGGTTAACTAAACAATTGAAAAAAGTCACAAATTTATTCTGAATCAACAAAATTAGCTAATCTAACACGTTCTCCATATCAGGTTATATTAGTAAGAAATAATATAATATTCTTTAATGTTACACCACCGGTACCAGGCTCGCGTCACATCGTCAAATGGTTCATCGTCATCGCTACCGTCACTTCATAAGGTTGTCGTCCTCCTATTGGTGGATCTTAGATGAGTGTCGTAGCTCAACTTAGGTCGCGGCTGCGCGGAAACGTGGGCGTGGCCCAACTTTCACTGATGTCACCTCACGAACAAAGAATATTCCTGATATGTGTTATACGTGTTTATTCTCCGTTGTTGTTTTGTTTATTATGGTTCTGAATTGTATATAGTAAAATTAGGTTCTTTATCCAAGAACCTATTTTCTTAAGAACAAAAATTGCAAGGGTTACAAGCCAAAAAAACAAACCAAAAAAAAAAAAAAAAAAACCCACAGGACGCCAAACGTCAAACGTTTTATACTAGCTATTTATATAATTATTTGTTTTTTTTTAGCTCGAAAAAGTGTATATATTTTTCAGATTTTCTTACACACGTGGTGAAGGTTTAACTTTTTGGTCAGCGACTTGTTTTTTGGTTCAAAAAATGAACCAAGCCGAATAGCTAAACTAACCGAAACAGCTGTGAAAGATTCTTCCGCCGATTCTTCTAAACGGCCGTCGCTCCGGCAGGAACCTTCGGACGCGGTTGGGGATCGGCGAGCGCGGTGCGGCGAGGGAGGTGAAGGAGGTGATGAAGACAGCACGGAGAGGGTTGTGTAAACAATGGCAGCATCTGCTGGAGCTGACAGAAATGACACGCTCACACACACACACAGCAGTAAGGCAGACTGCAGCCACATGCATATTGCAGTCTGATAATTGAATCATAATCTAATTTGTATTTCAGACAGACGAGGCTTTTCCGACTCCTTCTGATAATGACAATTATCTCCGTTCGCTTTAATGTTTTAATTCGTTTTTGTTGTGCCGCCGCTATTATGTGGGAGCTGATAGAGACGGGAGCGGCGATTAAAACAGCAACCTGTGCCCGGTTCGGAGAGGTTTATCCTATCAGGAAGACGGAGGAGTGTCCCTCCCGCCTCCCCTGCGCTCAGCACATTGTACGCCCGTGGCTGCTAAATTAGTCACATCTGAAACAGCCTAATTAACAGATAGGGGCTTAACCTACTTATGGAAGCACGGCACCAGGAAATATTACTGCCTTTTTCTATTTTTTATTTTTATTTTTTCCAGGAGTTCGACGTGTACATGTGTGTGTCTGCGGTGTCGTGATGTGAGGTTTCGTCTCGGGTCTCCGTGAGTCAGGGCAAGTAAATAAAAAAAACTAATTAAACAAATAAATATATAAATAAATACAAACAAAATCATACTCAGGGAAACCGCGGGAGCTCGTGAACGATCGACTTAAATAAGGGGCAGGTTTTGATATTGATGAGTTTGCAAAGTATAAAAATTCTCTCTCTGTCTCTCTCTCACCCACTCGCTCCACCACGTTCCTCAGCGATCCACTTCCACGGCTATAAAGCGCACGCACGATGTCAGGTGTCAAGAAGAACGCCCGACAGCTGGTATTACCGAACAATCGCGCGGAAAACAACGCGCTAGCTCGCGATCCCTCCGTTAGAGTGACGGTGAAAAAGATAAATAATAAAATAACAACACTCAGCTCTAATGTTATTTGCACACGATACAGTATTTAACCAACCAATTTTTTTTTTTTATTATTTCCTTCCTGAACTCATGTACATTTAATCATTATGATCTTAGTGTTCTTCTTCTTCTTCTTCTTCTTCTTCTTCTTCCGGACCAGCCTTCCTTAAAACGTCAAGCACAAGTTTTAAAACCCTGCAGTTATTTGCATCCGAATCAGCGATTACATCATCACTACATGACGTGATGCAGACGTCCTGACTACACTAGGTAGCCTTACTGAGTATTCGTTAAGGGGCGTGGCTCGTCTTGAACACCGCCTGGCACTCACATCCTGTTTCTAAGGAAACCCCCAGTCGCACCCTGAAGGGCTCCTGGACCTCCTGAGCCCTTCGAGTCATGCAGCAAAATCTCCAGCAGCAGCACCTGAGACGTGGAGTCGGTTTATATCACTCAGCGCTCGGCTTTAATGCGGCACACCTTTAACAGCGAGAAGGGAAAGCTAAAAAAAAGAAAAGCAAGCACTTCCACAGCTAGTAGCCGAGCGTATTAGAAAATAAAATACAATTCTGCCACCTGACACTTCAATTTAGGCCGCTCCGACTGCGAGAGCCGTCAGCTCCCCGGCCTGCCTGGCGTGATGGAGGAGACCCCAAATATCATTTAACCGATCCGAGCTGCGAGGGTAATGCACATACACTCTCCCCTACTGCATTAAACACACACACACACACACACACACACACACACACACACAGACATGCCAACGCTCAGCGCTCGGCTCTCTCACACACAATCTCATTTTAATTGACTGCATTGTCTGTGATGTGGCCGGGAGGGGCGGGGTGGGGGAATGGAGGTGGGGAAGGAGGGCCCGGGGGGGGGGGGGGGGGGGGGGGG
>JAAGKR010004651.1:47078-58677 GCA_011419295.1 Clarias macrocephalus
GGGCTAGGGATGAGGGAGGGAGGAGGGGGGAGGGGGGGAGGAGTGCCTCCACCTACGAGCTTTCAGGAGTGTGTGTGTGATCCGTGCACTTTTAGAGCCGTCTCATTCTTCGTGTGTCGCGCTGCCTTCAAGCGCTAGCAGAGTTCCCGCGGTAACACGCAGGAGTCGCGGCATTAACACCAAACTGTTACAAATGGATCACGAATAGATTTCTCCTTGTTTATTTAACAGACTGCCTCTGATTCGTTTGTAAAAGTCCTGGTTTGCATCTCGCCGTACTGCAGACGTCCACGATACGAACATCACTAGAACTAGTCAACTGTATTAAGTAACAATTCTGCTTGTTCATCTGTTCTATTCTCTCCATCCTCCTCGTTCTTTCCTCTCTCTCTCTCTCTCTCTCTCTCTCTCTCTTCCAGCCTACTCTTCTGTCCTTTTTCTCCCGAATCACTTCCGTGTCTCTTTCACTTTCCGCCTTCTATCCCACTTCGGACTTTTTTCTCCTCCCATCCTACCCTCTCTCGCTCTCTCCGTGTCCTCCCTGCACTCTTCCTCCATCCTTCACTTCTCGATCTTTCTCTCTTCCGTCCCACCCCCTCTCTCTTTCTTTCTCTCTTGGGCTGCACTTTTTAAATGTTTTTTTTTTTGTTCCATCAATTCCCTCCCTCGCTCTCAGACACAGTGCTGAGGTAAGGATGCCGGGGCAGCGGGCGTAGCGAACTCGCAGCGCCGGCATCGCTCACCGCATCAAGCGATCGTTTAGCGCCGGCCTCCCTCGCCGTGATCGATCGACTCGGCCGGCGTCTAAATCACACTCGGTATTGTGACAACGGCGGGAGAGCGACAGCTGATTCACAGCAGGACAGAAGGAGAGGGCGATGATGGGGACCAAGGTGACAGCCAGGAGTGTACACACACTTTTCACACTTTACACACACACACACACACACACACACGCCTGGGACGTACATTTTTAGGTAAAGCCCAGGAGCTGTGCTAAGCTAGGTCACAATCTGCACTAACGTTACGGTAATGCTGAGAAAAACTACTTCGTTATAAATATTCAGTAATAATCCTCCTGAGCGCGGAAACGACTAGCCAGCGAGCTCACTGCGCTGAATGCGCGCGGCATTTTTGTGTATTTTGAAACTTTTTTTTTTTTTTTTTTAAAGTACACTTCACCATCTCAAACTAAATTTAAAGGTCCCACGTTTTGCTACTGTATTCCCCCCCCCCCCCAATTATTATTTTTTTTGTGTGTGTGTGTGTGTTGATCCTCCAGCTGAAATATCACTCATGTGGTTTCAGTGTAAGTAATTGAGCTCCTGCTAAGCCACGCCCTTCCAGGAAAACAAACAGCAGAGGTAAACAACCAGCCGGGGGAGGGGCTTCTCCTTATATGAGGTCACAGTAGGGTGGAAAATCCAATGTTTAAGCGAAAAAAAAGTTTTGTTTGTTTCTTTGTTTGTTTGCACACATACACACACACATACACACACACACACACACACACACACACACACACACACTGGATATCAGCCTTAAAGTCTAAGAATGACAAAAAAAGTAAGTTTTGCATATTAGAGAGCCTTTAAAGCACAGAAAGTAATCCTGCTCTTTATTACAAACGGGACATTTTTAGCATCCGTCTCCTTTTACAGCCGATTACTCCAAGTGCGAACTGATCCGTCAGCGCGGGAGAGTGAGAGGACCCTGGGCGTATCGAAGAGAAATAAAATAAAAAAAAAGCAGTAAAGTCAGAGTGGGATCTCTGACTCACACATAAACAACAAAGAATCCGTCATCCGGCCGGAAACGCTCTTTATTCCGGCTGCTTCACGGCGCTGCTGACGCGTCCAAACCGACAGACGAATCACGCGCAGCCGAGGCAATATCCCCGTCCTCAGCCGCCGGAGCGGGACTGCTGATATCAGCAACTCTGCAGGGTCAGGGCCCACTTTCTCTCTCTCGCTCGCTCTCTCTCTCAGACGCACTCTCATTCTCTCAGCACACTTCCTTTCGTTTTTTTTTTTTTTTCCCCGTTCGTCTCCTTACCTCACCAGCGAGACGCCAAAGCAATCAATCTTAACTAGAGCCATTCGTTCAGCGGAGTGAAGGATGCCATTTGTTTTCTTCCTGTCTTTTCTCCGTACGCTCCTTTCCTCCCCTCGTCTGTGCTGCGCTTTTACATATTCCTCTCTTTATCGTTTTCGGAGTGAGATAATGACTCTAATGGCTGTTGTGCTTCTTGCTTTAAGCAGGATGGCGTTTTTTTTTTTTTTTTTTTGCATTTATTCGTTTCCAAGATCTGAAGTGACGGAAAACACGATCCAGACTTAGAGCTGAGCAGTTCTGGATCGATTCTGCTTAAATGCTCGGCCGTGGATCTGTGAAAAAAAAAAAAAAAAAAACATCCTGGCGTTTAAACACACAACCTTTTGGCCAGTAGAGCAAGAACCTCAAGAATCACTGAGTCACCTCGGAAAGAGAGCCAAGAGCGCCCGGTTCCCTCCGGAGCGTCATTTTATCCAAAAAAAACAACAACAAACAAACAAACAAAAAAACAGAAGAAGAATTTTTTATTTTTTTTTTTTAGTCTGCCAAGAATTGCAGACTCGTACCTCGAGCCTTTCCTTCTTTCAGATATGCCGTACTGGCCCCTGTGAAAAAAATCTACCTAATAAAATTAAACAAGTGCGCACTATTTGTGGGAAGGACAATTTATTTGTCAGACATCCAAGGAACAAAAAAATGGAGAAAGAGAAGGCGAGATAGAAAATAAAAGATCGAGAGAAAATGACGGAGAGAGTGTGAGAGAGAGAGAGAGCGAGAGAGAGAGAGAGAGCGCTTTCATTAATCCGTGAATGTAATTACTGTTTAAGCAGGCCTCCCCTTGATTGATGTCCTTCAGCCATGTTTCATTTACTTGAACATGTTCCAATATTCAAGGGAAATAAATAAGCAGATTCCTCAAAGGACCCACTATATAAAAAAAAAAGAAAGAAATCCCGGACGTTTCCGTCACGCCACGAGACCGGCGCAGAAACCATCCGCAGACAGAAAGAGTGCCGGCGAAATGGGCCGTAGATTATACATTACATAAAGGAAGATGATGGATGCGGAGGGAAAGCGTTTAAAGGCAGACTACAGCCGCTGATGGCACACGGATGCACCTCGAGAGCTTCAATCATATCGGCAATAACGCAAATAGCTCTTCATTCCGCGAGCCCGACTTGGGCCTTGTTTCACGACGTATATAGTTCTGCAAGGACAATTTGGAGAAGATGACTTAATACGGTTTGTGCGCGGCACTCGCGGGCTTAACGTTCCCCGGACAGCGAGACGTCGGAGCTTCGGCTGAGTGTGGAGCGCCGTGTTCACTGAACGAAACACACATCAGAACCCTCACGCAGGCAGATCTGCTCTCTAACACAGCCAGCAAGACAGATAGATAGATAGATAGATACAAGGGGCGTTCAAGTCAAACCGGGACCCGTGATGACATTTCTGGTGAACGATGATGTAAAACAGGCGATTGAAATTTACAGAAGAGTCTTAGCTGCAGTCAAACGCTTGAACGGCGCAAACGTTTTAAAGAAGGCAGAACGTCTGTGAATGACGATCCCGATCCCAGCCGAGGTGACTCGGAGCTCACTGAAGTCAAGTTATGGGAAGTTTGAATCATTTTAGTGACTCGGTTCTTTGAATCTCGTTCATCATTCAATCATTTAGTTCATTTCGTTCTTTTGATCAGAAATAATTACATTTTCAATAAACAGACCCCCAACACGTCTACATACACACATTTTGTCTGTAGTTCCAGCAATGAAAACATTACATTGCAGCTAAGGACATATTATTATTAACACAATGAGCAGCTCACAATCATATGGTTTTGGTCCATATCATTCGTTCCTTTGAATCTATTACACTTCATAGCGTCTATGGGAGTCACGTGACAAAAGAACGAACGACTCAGACCGAAAAGACTCAAAGGTAACGACTCATTTCTGTTTCCTGTACATAACCTATGGAGGTTTTGCGATAATTTGCGCATGCGCGCCCAGTAGAAAATGAACGACACACTCTCCGAGACGACTCGTTCTTCTGAGTCACGTTAAAGACTCTTTCAAAAAGAACAAATCGTTCATGAACGACCCCGTACAGTCCTGACCTCGCCCCAAGACATTTCCACATGTTTGGGTCCTTAAAGGAGTTCCTGGGAGGCCAGAGTGAAGCTTTAGACATGAAGCAGACAGTCTGATCACGGCTCCGTTGTACTGAGAAAGCTTTCTTCCTTGATGGTGTCCAAGCACTAGTGAAACACTGGGATAAGTGCATTAGTGCAGCAGCGGATTATATAGACAATCAAAAGTCCCAGTTTGACTTGAACACTCCTCACATGCCTTCTTTTTTTTTTTTCTTTTTTTTTTTCACGATCCCATATTCCAGTTGGCCAGATGAGTAGGTGTGGTCATGGGAGATGAATTTATTAGCAGAGTGACAAAAGCTCAGAGTTTTCAGCTGCTAAAAAAGATTTTATAAGGACTATATACAGTATAATGTTAATAAAGAGGTCCTAGCAGACATACAGCACAGCCCATATACACGATACGGTCATGTGGCGTATCGAAAATCAAGACCTGCAAACTCGGAAGCCACATCCTCGAAGACAAAATAACCATTTTGTATTAAAATGAGATAAATGTTGTACTGTATGCACAGTAATATGTGTATTAGTAAAATATCTATCTATCTATCATAATGTGTAGAAGTCACATCGATGAAGACACGCCCATATCGGTTATGTTTGATGCATTATCCAGACTGTGTATTTTGCAAGAACCGCTGAATCCAGAAAAACTCATTAATCGACAAAGAAAAAAAAATCGATTCTGATTCATGGTTTGACATAAACGCGGACTGTGTCAGCAACTGTGTAGTGCAGATACAATTACCCTTAGCACATCGATAAATAAATAAAAGAACACACCCAAATATGATGAGTAAACCAGAAATCATACATGAAAAGTGATCCCGTATAGAGTATAATCCCGGGGCAGGAGACACAAAAAAGCGATATGGTGATGAAGGCGATACTGAGCAGGATGGGTTCAGCACCACGGACAGCACCAGCATCGCATACGTTCACTCATGCTGCACCGAACACACAAAAAAGCAAACTAACAAACAAAAACTTCTACCCAAGTCTAATATTTTGGCCAGAGACTCTCCTAATATTGATATTAAAAACATGATACCCGTGCGTCCCTAATGAGTACCGCATGATAATACTGTAATATTGTTTTGTGGGCTTTAGGCCAGTCGGGATCTTCGTACTCGAAAAGGTTATTTCCACCCCGGCCCTGGCAGCCTGTCATAAATCCCCCACAATGCAACAGGCGGGCGCTCCCGTATTCAGACATCATATTTGACTTAAACCCCCGCTGGTATTTGTTTGGCTTGACGCCGGTGACACTTTGATTAATCCAATTTGCTCAGCCGCGTTTACAGCTCCTTTCCATTTCATCCAGCCCAAATTACCGAGCACTCCAATTAAATTAAACTCTGCGGCATTTACATCGACGCCCTAACGCCTAGGATGCTAATTTCTCTTCCCTTCTCTTGCTAAAACTGCCCATCAGAACGTTTCCCCGGTCGAGGCAGATAAACCGCACCGCTGCCTGACTTGGGTCGCTCGCACGTCCTCGCCATCTGTGAAAGATTTACCCGAGAAGTAGAAATAAAAGCCGGCGACTCAGAGCGTGACTTATTTCGAGAAGTGACTCTAAATTAGCAACTCGCTTCCTTGCTGCCTCACATATGGCAGGCTGTCTGCTGGGGCCCGTGTTCCTGACTTTTGCTCCTGCCTGTTGTTTCCAGTGTTTTGTTTCATTTTTTTTTTTCCTTTTAGTGTTTCAAGCTTTAATACTTTACAATGCTCATCCTGGGAAATATGTTTTTATCTCCATTTATTTAATGTAGATAAAGGGTTTAAGGTGGCTTTCTCGCTTCCTTAAACTCTTTATGTGGAGAGAATTGTCGTAAGAACCTTGTGTGTAACACAGAACTCCAATAAATAATTCATAAAAACGCATTGAGATCTTTAGGATTGAAGTGGAACCTCAGCGTCTTTAGTACTATACTTAACTTTTAAAATAAAGACATCATAACTGTTTAAAATTCTCCTTGAAATAAAATGCTAACTAACTTATTAACTAACTAACAAAAACATACATTTTAGAACCTTTTTAGACTTACTAGCACATTTGTAAGCAAGACTGTGTATATATATATGCAGTGCAGCTAGATATTTTTAATACTTTACCTATTCTACTATAACTAATAGACCCTTTATATCCATCTTTATCCTTTAGACTTTATATTCTTTTATCCACCATAAGGAGGGACACTTAATTTCGTTATACCCTGTGCAATCACAATAATCTATCTATCTATCCAGAAACAGATGTAAGTACATGCTGAATAATTACAATTACAAAGAGATGTCATAATAATAATTTAAACAAAACTTTCTGTATTTTTTTAAATAAACGCAAGCTCAAATTGTCATAGAAAAAAAATCACACAAAGTAAATACATTTTTGTTTTCAAAAAATTGCACTCGGCATACAAACTGAATTGTTCAAGGAACCTGTCATTTAGAATAAAGGAAAGTAATTTATAAAATAAAGTTCGGTATACAAATTTTAAATAAAAAAAGACTAATGAACTGACTTACTAACTTCAGTACATTTCATTAAAAAGAAAAAGGGATTATATACAGATTCAATAACGGAAAAAAAAAGCATTGATTTTTCCCCATGAAATAGAAATTAATTATTGCTATTATTATTATTATTATTTACTTTTTAATCATCAGGAGCTACACGATACTATATTATCACGATACCTCTGTGCCGATTTGATTTGTATTGCGATTCTTTAAGTATCATGATTGAAAAAATATCCCGATTTGATATAACTTCTTTTGTTATAAGCGTGACTAGTTTGGAGCGCACCACCTGGAGGATTATACACCTCAAACATAAAGAAACGGAAAATTTTTATTGAGAAAAATCGATTTTGGAGTCAGTGGAGCGAAACACAAATTTCCACATAAAACGATGGTGTTCTGTAACTGAATCTCTTATTTTCCTCACTTCTATGGGGGTGAGTGAAAAAAAATGTTGTTAAAAAAAAAAATCTTTTTGTTCTACTGAATATCTTTCTAAAAATAACCTCCGTTGTCAAAGTGCTGGAAATGCTTGAGATTGTCCCTCAGTATGAGCGCGCCTGCAATTCCTCAGCTCTAAGCAAACAGCCGAGTCTCTCCTTGCCCCTGTCTCCTGACCTGGCAAAAATAAACACGACAGAATAAATAGAGGAATTACGCTTCATAACCAAAACGGCTCATGTGATCGCGCCACCCTCAGCGTTTTTCCCTCCTCTCTCTCTCTCTCTCTCTCTCTCTCACATCCTTCAGGCCACTCCAAGCTTTTTTTTTTTTTTTGCAGAGCTTAGCACGTTTCTCACAACGGGGCCCTCGTCACAGATAACAAGCTGGTCAATATTCAAAAGCGGCCCTTTAATTGGCCGTCGACCCCCCCTTTGACACCCTCCCTCCCCCTCCTTACGCCCCCACTCCCCCTCCCTCCCCTACCTGTCAAGAGCGCTCGCAGAGGAACGTATTAAGTGCTTCTCTCCATTAGGCCAGCGGGACTTAAGGAGGTCTGCCTGGTGCGAGGAGATGCTCATTTGCTTCGCCTTTATTTCTCTCGTTCTTTCAGATAGGGCTTTTCTGTTCGCGTGGCTTAACACGCTGATTCACTAAACCTGCGCTTCTGCTGCTGCTGCTTTCTTTTTAATACTAATAGCCGTAATACTGAAGCAGCAATCTGCCTTTATTGTATTTCCACGCGGCCGGATTGTATCAGAAATTATTTTCAGGATCTCCTCAACGAGACAGGCGTGACTCACCGGGTTTAAAATAACTCGGCTCGAGCACAACAATATTTCCAGAATTATGTAACACAAATTGTTTCGCGCAGACACAGAAACGAGACGCGGCGCTGAGCGGCTGGTTTTGCTAGCCATTAAGATTGTTAGCGGAGCAAGCGAGGGCCGGTTCCAGCTGCGAGATCGTGCTCGGGAGGTTAAGCCGCAGTGAGGCGTCGCTGTCTGGCAGCGGGCTTTGACCTGACGTGCCTTTTCATCTCGGCGCGAGCTCTGTAAATCCCTCAAGTGCATTATCTGCCCTCCTGCAAAACAATTACCCCTAAGTGCCTCCCTTCACTTTGACCCCCCCTCCCCCTCCCCCTCCCGACGCCGCGTATTGACCCTTCTAATAACGATCATTATCTGTATCGTGCTTTTTAGCATTTAAAGGTGATTCGGAGCACGAACAGCGCGACGACGCGGCACAAAACTGTGCGCTGACTGCAACGAAACAAGAAAACGGTCTTGTTTAAACAAGAAAATAAAATAATAATACTTTTAGAAAAACCCAGCATGCTCAGTCTGGCACTAACTTTGACCAGTCACGAATCGAACAAACTGAACGCACGTTAGTATGCTTGGATAAAGTAAAAGCAGACTGGCGGTTCGTACAGTAGATCTTATATCTTTCCTATAAGTGACATGATACATGACGTTATGACAGATTTTTCTTCACTTCGTTACAGTATTCTTACAATTTCTTACATAATCTTAAATTGTCTCATGGCTTTAAAAAAATAAAATAATTAATAACTAAATAAATAATTAAAAATGCACACGGCACAAATACAACAATTATTTATGTAACACACCAAAAAATATATATACATTTTATAAATATTACAATGTATAATAAAACATGCGATGTAACATATACAGTAGCCTGGCACGA
Organism: Clarias macrocephalus; assembly: GCA_011419295.1. Classification (NCBI taxonomy): domain Eukaryota; kingdom Metazoa; phylum Chordata; class Actinopteri; order Siluriformes; family Clariidae; genus Clarias; species Clarias macrocephalus. The sequence continues at coordinate 55,969 of JAAGKR010004651.1, forward strand.
TGTATCCTAGCTTCATATATGACGTAACATACAGTAGCATAACACTACTCAATTACTTGCTTGAATGTTACATTTACCGTAAGGTTCCACTATAAATAACATCATAAGAACATACAATGCACTGCACGGCAAACACTATACATATGATGTGAGAAAACGTAACATTAAAACGTTATAATAATACCGTGTAACTTGGCAATGATGCACGCAACACAAAGCAAAATAACAACACAGTATCATGTAACGAGGTTGTGACACGTGGCTTATAACGTCACTGATAACGTAACACTGTGTATCATCAGGTAAAAGGTTTCCTAAAGTCAGAGACTATAACAATGTAAGGTTATGTTGAGTCATGTGACATAGCCTAACCGAGCTTTACGTAAGACGTAACAGGTATAATGAGGTGAAGTAACGTAGCAGAAGGTAACACAACATGATAGAGTGCAACCTAACATTGTAACGCAACAATAGCATGTATAGTCGTATGAAAGTGTTACGTAGCAACAAAAAAGTAGCTGGACATAACATAATGTGATATAACTTAACGCAGCATCATGTAACATATGATAATGTAAGATAATGTAATGATGTAACATGAAGTAGCCAAATGTAACATTATCTTATATAGCTTACTGTAGCATTAACAGTAAGATAACAGGTAAGCTAACATTACGTGATAACGTAACAGGTTAAACTATATCACATGATTCAGATTCAACTATTTTTATGAAAACATTTAAACATTATTTTACCTCAATGTTACGAGGTTACGTAATGTTAGGTTAAGCTATATAACGTTTCGCAGCGTTCTTACGCTATGTGCCGCTATTTTACTTTAGCGTACCTGTTGATATAAAATAACGTTAACATGTAACAACATATGCAACGATGTAACAATGTGAAAATGTTACATACGGTACATAACATCATGTGATATAGCTTAACATAGTATTATGTTACAGCATAACGTTGATAACGTAAGAATGTTACGTTAAAAAAATATTACGCAAAGTAGTCAAAACTGTAGTCATGTGATACAGTTTAACCTAACTTTCTGTAACAATGAAACAGGAACATCAAACCAAGATAATGTTAAAAAAAAAAAAAGTTATGCCAAATAGTCGAATGTAACGTGATCTGATATACTGTAGCTTAACACAACACGGTGTAACAGGTACGATAACGATAAATGCTAATGTAAATGCAGCGTCATTTGATGCAGCTTAACTGTCTGTTTCATTATGTAACGATGAACCTGGTAGAACGACGTGAAATAATGTGAACGTGTTGCGTAAGAGTAGTTAAAACTGACGTCATGTTATATAGCTTAATGTAGCATTACGTGGCAAAGTAACAGGTACAGTAACGTAATATAACAGCAACGTGAAACGATGTAGCGCTTGTACGCAGTCTGTGTGCTGAATGACTCGGGATTTACTGCTCTCTTCTGTTCTGATTCACGTTCGCAGCTCTTTTTAGGCCCTGCACAACAAACGCTCAGGATTATTAGCGAAGACTTTAACCCTCGCTCGCAAAATGGTGGGTTTGAAATCACTCATCATTCCAGCTATTCTCTGCTTTTGTCCACTAAATAGGTGTCATGTTAGCTACACATCCGCACTACGCGTCCGCGCTACACATCGGCCCTCGCGGCGGGGGAATAATAACAGGCTTTCAGACGCTATTCAGCTTCACTCAGAACTCCCAGAGTAAAACGCTGATATTGTTCACGTCCCAGCAACCTGTGACCTGCTAGCCTGCCAAGCTAACCACGTACTTATGGGTGTAAAGATCAGCTATACTAAAAAAAAACACATCTGTGTCATCATAGAAAATTATATATATATATATATATATATATATATATATATATATATATATATATATATATATATATATATGTATGAAATGAAAACCATATTTAGCAAGAACAATGGCAAAAACTAACATAAGTCAAAGTACAGATGTCAATAAATAAGAGAGAGAAGACAATAGAAAATGACTCAAAACCAGACTCGTATCTGACTTAGCCATCATGAGGTTATGAGTTTGTACATGCTGCATAGAATTGTCTTACTCTCCCATATTAGCTCACAGAATGTAATGTAGTTTAAGACAAATGACTTGAATCAGATATATAACGCATGACTTATTTTCTGACAAATGATGTTTGCAACCTAACTCGTCCACTGTGAGAGAACAGTCAGCACATTCACTTTGTTGCTCAAATCCTGTTCGTCTTTCTGCTTTGCTCATAAGGAAGTCCCTTATAAACTGCTCTTAGCATGAATTTACTTGGATTTCCTGGCTATGAATTTGACTTAATGAGTTAAAGCCCAACAAGGCAACACGTCTATCAGGCATTTGCGTTAAGAATCTACCACTTAAAACCACTCATAAAAAAATCCCAGTGCTTTCAGGAATAGATATTTTGTGGTTCACTTTGGACAGCTGCATTTTAAATGAAGTCTGTACCAAACGTAATGCACAAGGGGGGATAAATTTGTAATAACTGATATAGATTGTTGATAGAGTAAATCTTCATCTATACAACATTACTAATCAACATAGTGTCCATCACGAGCTATGCATTTGTTTCTTCGTTGAACCCAACTCTTAAATCCTTTAGAAAAATTCCTTTTTATAGCAACTGATGGTCTCCCACTGTGCTACATGTTTACCGAGATGACGCCATTGACAAGAGCA
>JAAGKR010004652.1:0-48434 GCA_011419295.1 Clarias macrocephalus
TGCTGATCAATCCCTGCTATCCGTTATCACCCAGATGAGGATGGGTTCCCTGTTGAGTCTGGTTCCTCTCAAGGTTTCTTCCTATTACCATCCCAGGATGTTTTTCCTTGCCACCGTCGCCCTCGGCATGCTCATCAGGAACAATCTTATCATTTTGATTCATACACATTGCATACAGACTTACTTCTTTTTATTGTGTAAAGCTGCTTTGCGACAGTGTCAATTGTTAAAAGCGCTATATAAATAAAATTGACTTGACTTGACTTGATCTGAGCTGCTGTTAACCTGCGATTTCTGAGGCTGGTGACTCGGATGAACTTATCCTCCGCAGCAGAGGTGACTCTTGGTCTTCCTTTCCTGGGCCGGTCCGCATGTGAGCCAGTTTCTTTGTAGCGCTTGATGGTTTTTGTGACTGCACTTGGGGACACTTTCAAAGTTTTCCCAATTTTTCGGACTGACTGACCTTCATTTCTTAAAGTAATGATGGCCACTCGTTTTTTTCTTCACTTAGCTGCTTTTTTCTTGCCATAATACAAATTCAACCTCTTTGAATGAGAAGGTGTGTCCAAACTTTTGGTCTGTACTGTACATACTAGTCCTTTTAACTGCACTGCTTTAAAAAAGGCATTCCTAATTTCGATGTACACTGTATAATGAAACTAAAGGCTTTTTCTTCTTCAAAAAGGCAGGTGTTTATCAAAATAAAGGCTTGAGGAGACGAAGATTTATTTTCCCGCCTGTGCTGTACAGAATACGGCTGAGCTCTTCTCCTGTGTGGCGCTCACTCCACAGCCATCCATTTGTGTGCCATTGGGTTTATTTATACATTGCCAACCTTCATCAGGCCTAATTTGATGGTGTAAAAAAAAAAAAAAAAAAAAAGGAGGAGGAAAAAGTGCTTGTAAAAACGCAGCTGCTGCGAGGGGCCGATACTGTCTAAATAAAAGGACGCCCTGCGTCAAGTATTTTATAATAATATACATGAGCTCAGGGGGTCACTGATGAGGTCGGTCGAAAAATACACAGCACATTCTTCAGTCAAGCTGGATGTGATGAGAGACAATGAAGCTTAACTAATTTCTGTTATTAACCAGTTATTTACTTTCATTCTGTATCATCACCACAGTCAAATGATATTTAACCCTACCGACATGACTATACACAAATAAAAAAAAAATATATATATTACAGAAGAATTTAATAAGTAATCCACATCATTGGTAGATGAAAAATGTATAATGACCAGATAGATGAATTTTGAGTGCAGAAGGAAATTCAAAATATGCCACAATTAACCAAACATTTGGGCAGTTAGAATGTTATAAGCTATAATCTGCTGAGTATAATATACAAGATGTGTTCAAGTCAAACCAGGACTTTTGATTGTGCAGGATAACAGAACACAGTTAAACTACCTTTATTTCTCTATATAACCCCCTGCTACACTACTGCACTTATCCCAGCATTTTACTAGTGCTTGGATAATAAACAACACAGTAGAATTTTTTCTCAAAAAAAAAAAAACAGAACCTGACACTGGCCTCCCAGGAACTTCTTTAATGGCTCAACCAAGTTAAAATGGCTTGGAGCATGCTTAGAGTTCCTGTAATATGCAAGTGGCGCTTGTGAATGAGTGTGTACAGGTCCCACAGACATATGCGTCTCGTCCACAAGCTGCTGACGAAATATCAGTCGATTTTCAAGAATCATGCGTTCAACTCGCTGAATGTTCACAGGAACGCCTGCACTGGGCTCCGAATCACCTCGGCTGGGATCGTCATTCGTGGTTGGACCTGAACGTCCCTCGTATAAGTACCCGAAATCTACACTCATTTAATAATGATTGATTTATATGGATGTTTGATCACAGAAAGGCATTTATATTAGACATGCTTGGATTTTCTAAAATCACAGAGCCCATACTTGAGCCCATAAATAAGGTATTAATGTTGTAAGTCTATACATGTCTGGAGGATAAGGAAGTTCGGTATTTACATTTTTAACCCTCGACGTTCAACCAAGATTACAGGGAGGCGGTGGCTTTATGGGGCTGAACCCTCACCCCTTTCAAGTCAGGAAGGAAGTCATTGTAGCTTGTTTTCCATGCAGCTGACTGGGAGAGGGAGGTGTGCTGTGCTAGTTAACCTGCAGCCCTGTTTAGGAGCGTGCTTTACACTCAAAGCGAACGCCCGGCCCACGGCCACCTCCAGCCCAGTCAGAGAATTGATGAAGCAGCATTTAGTGAATTAGTGGAGCGCTTTGTTCAGTGCTTAGGTTTCATGAGAAATCTAATTTGATTATTTAGGAATGGAAGGGAATCCAGAAATAAAGGGGTGCGTGGCATTCGGCACTGGCTGTTGGTAGAATGCGAGTCGTTTCAGGAATGTGTGTTTACATGGCACTGCTGAAGAGCGGAGCAGCCAGGCAGAAAAGAGCTGGACAGTGAAACACTCACAGTACCGGACCGGTTTATGAAGCACACAGACACAAGGCATGCATTTCTGCGTGTCGGCACACATGGCAAAGGTCAGGCTGAGGCTGGGGCTTTCAGCATGAGCTGCATTACTAAACAACGCATCCATCAGTCCAACAGTCACACTCGGACAGATGTGAGCAGAGGGCGCACTCCGGCAAGGTGGACCACCCAACATTGTGAACGCGGTACAGATAAAAACACCTCCCAACTCAACCAGTGTCTAAATATTGACTGTGGGAGCTGACTCAGAGAAAACTAGTGCGGCAGAGCTTGAGGACTGGAGAGGGCTCCACCGTGCACCACGTCTGAATGGAAATCACACGCCACTGCTTCTGAAAAATAGATTTACTCTAAAGAATGGAAAGTCCAAGTTTATTGTTACTACGTGGTAATGGAAGAAAAGAAACTACATTTATTGTCCGTGTGCGTGCTGGAGCAGGACTGCGGGGCATGGCCTTGAAAGAATTGTTTTCTGTGGAACAGATGTTTTTTTATTGATCTTAGAAAATGGGAAATGATTATTATTATTTTTTTAATTATAACTCTACAGGTCAGAAATTAATTGAGAACATATTGATGACAATAACTACTATTTAAGTAAAGGGCCTGGAAGTTGATTATTTTTCAATAACAGCAAATCCTAAAGTGTGTTATTCCTTTTATACTACAGCAATGTCAAAATCGTTGTATTCACCCGAATGATTACGCTCTTTTATTAATTTTTTTTTAAATAATCAAGGTCATACTTTAAATTAGTATAAATGACTTTTAATGATGTGGAGCTTCCTTAAAACAAGTTACTTCCCGTCATCACTTATGTTATAACAGCTATAAGCAGCCGCTCTTTTTCTAAAAGAAGACAGCTGGCACTACTGTCAGAGCTGCTGTTATAGGACATTAATCATCTTTCGACCAATTCAGCAGTGCTGTAGTATAATAAGATGGAACAATAATGAGTCACAGGGGAGGGAGGAGATTAAATTGGCACCTTTAGACTTTGGAGGCATCAAAGAGAAATAGTGTCGCCCTTAAAATCACACCAGTTAATTATACTATTTGGCCAAAACTGTTACCGAGAACGAATAGCTGCATTTGATTAACCAACACCTCAGTTTCACACCAACACCACACACACACACACACACACACACACACACACACACACACACACACACACACACACACACACAAATGACCTTATCTAACGGAGACTGCCAGATTTGACACTTTTTTATTTATTAATATATACAGTGTATAGTAATAAATAATACACACTTCATGCTAGCTAGGGTTAGGTTGAAATATGTGAAAAATGTGATCTGTGGAGCCGTAATGGGATTTATGCTAGTCGCTGCAGTTATGGTATATAAATACACTAGTGGGTCTGAAACCACAAAATTGCCCTATTTCAGGTTATTTACAAATTTGCTTTCTTTTCTAAATTAGTGACTTACTGGATAAGGTTTATAGCTTAAAAGCCCATGCCTAAGGTACTGTGTTTACTGAAATAAACACTCATTCACTGGATGCATAAACTTTAACATGCTCTTACTCACATTGGTGGAATGCCATTGTGAAAAAAGGTGGCTTTGCACTGGGAGTGTGAGCCTGACAGGACACTAGGGCCCTCTAGTGTTCAGTAAATAAAAATGATCTACCTGGTCTTTTGATTTCAGAGCAGAGGGTGATGATTCATAATCCTTCTTAGTTTCCAGGATTTTCTTCACAAGGCCACCTTTAGTGAGAAAGAATTCGTTTAAAAAAAAAAAAAGCCAGGATGAATAACATATTACATATTTATACATTCCAAGAGATAAAATTACAGCCCCTGGCTTACACAAGGGGTCTTTCCACTCACCATGTTTCTCATCACCTTGTAAGTCAACTGATGGCCCCTGTAGGAGAAAAAAATATCAATAAAAACAAAAATCAGTAATCGAAACGTGTTTATTTAGCTAGTCTTGGCTTGCCATGTGTATCGATAACACTTCGGTGCTCAAGATCGGTTGTCCTGCTTATACACCTCCTGATAAGCATCATCCACTACATACTATGAACACCCCACACGACCTAGTGTTTCAGACACACTCAGACCCAGCTGTCTAGCCATTCTAATTCAGTCCTTGTCAGAGTTGCCTAGATCCTAATGCTTGCCCATTCTTCTCGCTTCCAGCACATCAACTACCCAGGAACTACCCATTCCATTGTCAAATGCCATTGTAGTGAGGTAATGAAAGTTAATTCAATTCACCTCACACAGGTTTTACAATATTGCTGACTGATGTAAATTCTATCTTAAAACCTGGAAAGGAAATGATAATGATCTCAAACCACTCACCATCTCCAGCTCAGGCATGTCAGGGGGAAGTGGACCTGCCTCCTCCACCACAAACTGTCCATCCTCATCATCTTCTTCATCTGAGAGCCTTTTGCCATCCACGATGACTGCAGGGGGAGGTTTGGCGCTACCCAGTCTGTGGAGGGGGCCAATATTATTTTCACATGAGAAAATACTTCATTTCACTGCTCCTGATTTAGGATTAAAACCAGTTTATCTAAAATACAAAAATAGTCCTTAAAAGGCAGTACAAGTGCATAAACGACTGGTTACCAATGGTTTTCAAAGATGAATGAAGGAAAAACACAATCAAGAAAAACTAAAGTCTTTATCAGTTTCCAGTGAGATTAATGAATTTATTTATTTATTTATTTTTATACCACAACAGTGGCGAATTCTGTTCTGATTTCTGTTGATTAATTTCCCACAACAGACAGTAGTGCTCACTGCAAGACAAACATTTTAATGCACTAATAATTCTAATGGACTTGTAATCTTTCACATACAGTAAAGTGACTTAGACAAACAGTGTTTACTTGTTTACGTGTTGCCATTTTCTGTAAGGAGACATTTATTATGCTTTAATTGAAGAACTCTAGTGTTAGCATTTTGTACGATTCAAAGGTAAATCGTTCTTTGTTAGCACAAAAAGTATTTACAAAAGATGGCTTTGAGGTTTATTGATAAACTTTTTTTTTTGTCTTTTTGACTATATGTAAAAGAAAAGAAAAAAAAACGAGTCTTATGAAAAATATAGATATTCTATGTAGCTGTTATACTGTAAGGAACCATCAAACCATTAGCTTTGATTCTGGCATTCTTTCAACAACCATATAAACATTGCAAACGTTTCCCTTCTAACCCTACACACGGTACACAACGTGTCATTCTTAAATAAATACAGAATTGTCACAGTTGAGACCACACACCATACCACCCTACCCCATCAGTGTTATCTGATTATTTCCCTATAGCAGAATGTTTTGTTTTTACCTTACACAATGCAAAGTTTCATCTTTTCATCATTACTTAAGCACATCTGTTCTTCTAAATACTCACCGCTCCACTGGGCCTGCGTCAGCGTAGCCCTCCTGCCTCCTTACTCGGGGAGGGGCTGGTCTCGCACTACTGGGTCGTGCTATCCTTCTGTTGCTGCTGCTGCTGTAAAAAGCACACTGCTATTATTGCACCTCCTTATAAGGTTAGTTTAACTATATACTGTAGCTAGTTTGATCACTTTTTCCAAAACTGAACTGAAAGCTATGATAAATATGATTTGTATCACAGCACCAGGTGACCTAATAAGGCTGTCAGTTGCAACCTAGTGATGCTAGATACGATACTATTTTGGAAAAACTCAAAACAGCTCATTAACTCGTTTGGCTCTTTTGGTATCACTGAAATGAAACTGTATCAACATGCTGAATCATATACAGCAGTATCATGAGGAGGGCAAAATAAAGACCACGTAAAATAACTGCTACTAACTACATCTTGAGCAGATCTTACCTGTGGGATGTACGCTGTGCCAAAACATCTGATGCATCTCCATTTTCAAGACGAACAGGTTTATCCACTGTAGCATTGTCAGCCGCTGGAACAAATGAAAATTTTTAAATACAGAAGCTTTAAAGGCATCCCTGAGATTTCTCATGAAAAATGGCAAGATGTGCAGTTGCATGAAGAATCTCACTTGCTACTCACCTCCATCACTATCGGATTCATCTGTGGAAGAAATTGAGAATGAGAAAAACCACAAACCACAAACAAGCTGTCAAATATGGTTAAATATATTAACATGTTTTTCAGCTTCTAGAGCTCTTGGAATGAATCGTACTGTTTAAATATCATTCAAAATTGCACAAAATTATGCTTCTGAAGCATAACATTAATGGAATGTGATTCTTTTTTGAAGGATCGGTTGCTATGTAGCGTTTTTCTCATTAAATCAACACCTTCTGATTAATCATATTTGAGAAAGCAAATCAAATGAACATATTCACCATCTTTACGCTTGTTATTATTCGAATCAAATTGTAAGCGCTATGACTTGAGTAAACATGTGTTAGATTAGTGGGTTACCTGGCGCTCCAGATTTAGGCCTGCGTCTCTGTCCCTTGGCAGAGGAAGGCCTGGGTATTCTGGCAGGACTGTCCAGCTAAACACAGAGAAAGGACGGTTCAGACAGTGAATCTCTTAACTAAAAGCCTGGTTATTTAACGTTTACTCACACCCTTCACATGACATTATTTCCACATAATACTGTGTAATGCTGTTAAATGGCAAGTGGGGCGTTGAATACGATGTGAGATTAGTGCAAGCTAGGACTCCTCAGAGGATAGGAGGAATGTAATCTGGCTTCAGAGTTCTGAACTGTTGTAATTAAGAAGGAATGACTCGCTGTCAGTGTGACTGTAAGGTAAAACTCACAAATGCATTTCCATTTATGGCATTTAGCAGACACCCTTCTACATTTATCTCATCATACTGTACTGTCGGAGCAGGTGATGGTTAACACCTTGCTCGAAGGCCCAGCAGTAGAAACTTAGTGGTGCTGGGAATTGGACCTGTGACCTTTTAATGAGCAGTCCAATACCTTAACCACTGAACCACCCCTGTGGCCCTTAAACATGACCTCTCATAGCTGTAAAGCTGTTATTGTAGACACATTTTGTACACAGATCATTTCCTGATACGATTGTAATTGAGGTGGGAGAACAGATCAGGTTAGGCAGAGAACAGGTTAAAACCATTATGATGTAGGATGGTGCCTGGGTAGCCTAGAGCAAGACTCTAAACAAAAGAGGACCAGGAACAGAGCTTTGGAAAGTGCATAGTTGGACTAAGGGCGTGTAAGATTTATAATTTACTAAGCAAACACAATGGTGTTTTTGTTTTAAAGCAGGTAGACAGGTTCAACCTTAACGCATGTACAACCAAGACAGGAGAATGTCATCATTAAGATTAAGTAAGAGAAATGTTAATGTCATTAATGACTCCATGGCCGTTTTTACACTAACCTCTTTTACCTTTTGCAACAGAAATTGCTATTATTTCTATGGCGCCAAAAACATGATTGGTTGAACTTACTAAAGCAATGTTGACATGGAAACAGATTACATTCTACAAATATGAAGCAAAATGATTACAACTCAGAAAGAGATTTTTCATAAATAAGTACAGTACACAGCTTGCCATAAACTATTGACCAGTGCTGAGTAAAAACAAAGAAACACTAATACAATAAATGATACTTTTCAATTCATTAAACATAAAAGAGAAATAAAAATAGCTCACAACTGAGAGTACAAAATCTGTCTTAATTTATAATGAATTAATAAATAAATGAATGTGTGTAGAAAATACAATGGCACCCTTCCCATGCTGAGTAGAGAATCAACCCCAAAGAGTCTAAATGTAGGCTGAGGAAGCTTTCTGCAGATTAAGCTGCAGAATTTACCTGGTATGGAGAAGCGTCTGATGGCTATGTAGAAATAAGAGAGTTTTAAATGATTTTTGTTTCAAACATACTTTTAATACAGTTCTAACATAACACACAATGAGTCTAACAACTACCAAAAAAAAAAAAAAAAAGATATAAGGGAAACTAGGCAGGTTTAGAATGATCAGACCGCCACAGCACAGCACATAATAATAGGAAACTATTATTTAATTAATGCGATTTTCAATTTGATTCAATAACATTAACGTCATTGTCTAATCTGTCGCAGCTATGTCTTACAAGTTTTGAAGTATTAAAAACTATTAAAGTATCTTATAAACAGGTAAACACTGTGCGCCCTACAGTATGTTATTGATTGTTTAAATGTCAGTTCTCTTACAAAGTGATAATCTATTTTTCTGCCTAATTCTCTCCAGTCCAGTAGTTGGTGGTAACAAATAAACTCAAAAGAAGAAGCGATACTCTTGCAAAATGAGAGTATTTGCAAAAGGGTTGTATTTTATTTAAAATTGAATGTAAATGATTTGTTTGTTAAAAACCACTAAATATATACCCTACCACTCGAACATTTGGGATCAATTGCAAATTTCCTTGTTTTCCAAAGAAAAACACATTTTAGAACAGAATAGACTGTCTGCCAGGCTGTAATTGCTGCTGTAATTTTTTTCTTTTTTTTGATGAAGGCATAAATTGAAGAACACATTCATCATTTCCATCAAAATCATTATTTCTAACTCTGACAATGTTAGCATGGCTTGTTTTTTTTTTACTATAATTTCTATTCAGACTAATTTTGTGTGTATTTTCTTTATATGTGTATATATTTATATGTGATTTTTTTTCTGAATTGATTTATGCAATTAGCTGAATTGATCGAGAAAAGATAGATTATTTGCCTAATCAATTAAATCTATAATGTCAATAGTATGACATTGGAGATGAATGCAACCAATATGACCTCCAGCATCACTTCCTGTACATAAGATTTCGAAAATGATTACAATAATACCCCAGGCAAGAAGGCACACTTGAATAAAATAACACAGCTTTAGCTAAACTGTTAATACTTACAAATGAGGCAGGATTTGTCATAATACAGAGTAACAAGAGTAATAATAGATTACCATGTTGGACCACGGTAAAATGCCTTATCCCTAATCTTGATGGACTTTAGCTTAAGTTTAGAGACACAATTGTAAAAAACAATTAGAAACTTCTGCATGATTGTGCTGAACGTAAAAGGACTCATGGTTGTGTTGAGTATATACCAGCTGATTCTTATTTTGTGGATGTATGGGGTCATTTTTATCATGTAGAATTTTCATTAACAGCAAAGCAGTTGTTCAGATGTTTAGTTGTTTTGAAGTACATGTTCCCTGACAAATAACCATAAACTTAAATTCCAGCTGGACTGTGACCGAAGTCAAGAAGACATAAAGCCTGGACTTAGCTGCCTCTGTTCTGGCGGTCCATAAAAAATATTTAAATAAATAAAACAAACAAACAAATAAATAAATAAAAACCCTGCAATGCAAAGAAAACTGTGCTACAACAGAAAACACACCATGAGAGTACTATGAAACTCGAACAAGCCATTACTCTACACAGTGTTTAACGCTGAGGGACTGGTAAAATACCTCATCATCTTGAGCCTCGGGTACCTGGGAGGAAATGAAGGACACACAAATAATCTTAGCTGCTAATTAACCTTCCTTCCTTCTTCTTCTTTTTCTCACTAGTAAGTTCCCTCTCACATGCTAGCCCTCTCCATTATACCAAAGCTTCCAACTAGAGATTGTGAAGGCTTACATGTCCTTCCTCTTGATTTCAAACTGCTGCATTGCAGAGTAGCATAACACACTTGGATAAAAGTGCCACCTGCCTTCTTCTGCATATATCCCAATATTCCACTTATAATAGCAATTGGAATAAAAATGCATCATATAAACACAAACGGAACAGTCTAAGCTGATCCGGCCTCACTGTTGTGAATTTATAATCAGTTATTCTATTGTCGGAATAAAACACACTCTTTTTGCCTTTTAACTCTTTTAACTTGTTTCCTGTAAAATCAGTAAACGTGAGAGCAACTGTCTCACGTCTGTGTTTACTTTCATTTACTTTCATGTTTCCAGCTGAGGAAGGTGCACAGATTAAATCAGCATTTCATACACATCTAATCAATCACAGATGAGACTGAATTCTTGTAACCAATCATAACACAGAAGGCGGGATTTGGGAAGCCAAACCTAACCTTAAAGTTCAAACCTCAACTTCTCCTCCTTCTGTCTGTATATTTCTGTCAGATTATGTGCTTTCCAGAAGGTGGAAACATGTAAAATAAAATAAAAAAAATAATAAAAAAAAAAATTCTGATTAAGTGCTTGGAGCATGTAAACAAACCTCAGCTTGGCGTCCATGTCATTTAGCATGGAATGATTTCAAACAGATTGAGAAAATATTATCCATGCAAACATGGCTACTAATGCACATGATTGGCTAGTGTGACTAGTTGTGACTGACAGAGGAGAAACAGCATCCCATCCCACCAGGAGAGCACGGCCACCTTTGTTCTCCTGGGTGAGCCTCGCCTGCTATTTGTTCTACTGAGAAGCAAATTTACCGTCATATCAGCATGCAGAAACTACAAATCTTTCCCCAACATTGCCATCTATTCCCACTTAAACTACAACAGAAACACAGGACACCTATGAAATGCAGAAAGGCAACCCGCAGCCTAAATACGATAAAGCCAATGCTAGGTTACCTCGTCTACGTCATCTCTTTCAGTCTTGAGAAATAAAGAGACATAAAAATGTGATTAGCGAAATGTCAGACATTACAGTGAGTGACTGCGGCTCATCTATTTTCCCTTTCCTGCTTTATTTATTTTTAAAGTCATTCTTAAATTATTCAGATCACTCACTCACTCAAGATTTAATATTACACAAATATAAACCTAGTAAATACAGAATGCAGTTTTAAAATGATGATTTCGTTTATTAAGGGTTAGTAGGCAATTCATTTTTCACATAGGGCCAGGTAAGATTGGACAGCTTAAAAAAATTAATAAATTAATTTTAAAAAAATCATTAAAGTGTGACAAATCTGCAAAAAAAAAAAAAATCAGAATGGATATAATCAAAATTTATATAATATTGATATGATAAAAAATGTCAATATATTTTTCTAAGATAAAAATATATTGTATATCAAAGTATTTAGAATAACACTAATTGACCTAACACTAAAGGGTGCTCAAAGCGTCATACTAAATATTAACTTTGTTTCATTAATTACAGATTAGTGGGATTTTTTTGTAGGTATCCCTACTTCAGTGTATTTCTTTTCAAAGTATGTATGTATGGTTTGTGTTGCAGAAATGTCCTGCGATATAATGTTTTGTTATATCATTCACCAATACTTCCAACCACATGGGAAAGACAAATATAGCTGAGGAACTCATGCATGGCCACACCGGTGTATCAGTAAACCCCTGATTATAAATTTTAAAAAAAGAGGAAAAAGTTTCACCTCTGCTGGCTCGGTTTTGTGATTTCTGTTCGGCTCCTCAGGGTGAGGTTTTTGCTTGATCGCTTCTTCTGCAGCTCGGGACTGGAAAAAAAAAAAGAAGAAAAAAAAACACAGCATGATGGGATTCAGTTATGTCTGACACTAATCTCTTAAACACATATGTATGATTAATATCAGTAGCCTTGTCTAAAGGATCTATACACCTGCCACATGCTGTCATGCATTACGTGACAGGACAGCTTAACAAATCCCCCCCCCCTCATCTTTCCAGTAACGATGGCTTGCTGTCTATGATATCTTCATAATATTAAAACATCTGTTGGCTGCATTGTGAAGCCTAACTTCGGATTAAGCACAGAGGATGTTGTGGTTTTGCATGATGATAAACGTCTGCCCACTCTGTCAACAATTTGGAGAAACTTCACATCTTCACCAGGACAATAGGGAGGATGCTGTCTCACAATTCAGGCAGACTAAGTGTATTGAAAAGCAAGGAAAAATGATGTATTTGTTTTTTCTAAAAGTTTGTTCAAATAAATTCCACAGCCAGAGTGCGGATAATTTTTGACTCACCCTCGTCCAAAAAAAAAAAAAAACCTTGACTTTTAAACCACATGCAGTTTTTTTCCACCAGTTCTCTATTTCTCAGTTCACTTTTACCCATATATAGATTACAGACTTTTATAGAACCTTGTGACTTTTGACTGTATTAACACAATATTGTGCATTAAGAGCTACAGCGACTGACCTTTTTCTCTACTTTCTCCTTTTTCTTTTCTTCAGTCTCCTTCTGAAGCTCTCGCTCTCTCCCTCGGTCCTGTTCTTTGCCTCGGTCTCTTCGCTTGTCACGCTCACGGTCTCTGTCTTTGTCCCGCACTCGTTCTCTGTCCTTGTGTGACTCTCGCTCTCTGGTTTTCTCTCGTTCTTTGTCCTTGGTCCTTTCCCTATCCCTTTCTCTGTCTCGGGTCTTCTCTTTCTCTAGGTCCCGGTCTCTATCTCGGTCCTTCTCGTTATCTCGGTCACGGTCCTTCTCTTTATCTCTGACTTTTTCTTTATCCCTGTCATGGCTTTTGTCTTTATCCCGATCTCTGTCCTTCGTCCTGTCCCTCTCCCGAGCTTTCTCAGGCCTCTCTCCGTCTCTGTGTCTCTCTTTCTCACTCCGCCTCCTGCTCTCCTGGTCCTTGGGTTGGTCCGGGTCTTTCTGCTCAGTGTTCACACTGCTCTCTTTAATCTTCTCCTGCAAAGTACCAAAGACATCAGCAAATCCTTGCTTAATATCACTGCATGGATTAAATATGTTCATATAAAGACCATATAGAGTACACCAGTGATAAAGGTGTATAGACTAAATGCTAAAGATCAGGATGTATATAAACAGAACTGATTATAAACAGTTTGTTTAAATTGTTTAAAGACATAAGCAAGCCTAAAATTATTCCTGATCACCGTGCAGCCATGTCTGCAAATATGCATGTCTTACTTCTCTGTTCTCCTTGCCGTGGGACCTGGAGGTGCTCGCTTTCCCCTTTATGTCCACTTTGTCTCCAGCTAGGACAAGTCTTACAGCCTCATCACTTGAGAGCTACATCACAGCACGGATAATGATTTAAGATCACACTGAGGTTTAAAACAAAAGTACAGAATAACACAATGATCAAGTAAACATGTAGATTCTATGAGGACTCCTAGGACTCCTATGCACTTGTTATTAATTGTCTTACATTATAGCAGGTTAAAAAAACAAGTTTTTCTTCTATAGACTTTTTTTTCTCTCTCTTGAATTAATAGGACTAAAAATATAAGTTTGTGATGTTACTGAACTCAAATAAATGTTCAGGCACAAGAGCATCATTAAGGTTGGTCACTGATCTCAAGCAAGGAGTGTTCAGTGGTGTCAGGTTCAAGACTTCAATGTATGAGCCATTTGAGTTCAATCCAGCATTGACAAAGGTGCTGTGCTAGAACAGTAGTACAGTACAGTAAAGGTTACAGCAAATGACTTTGTGCCTCACACTTTGTCTCAACAGCTCAGGGAACTCCTGGATATAGGTGTCATGGTCAGGTGTCGACAAACTTTTGCTAGATACTGTACATTACGCTCTACATAACCGCATCTAAATACTAAAGCAAGCCTTGTGACACTGGCTTGATGAGATGTTTGACCTTGCTCCGGCTTTTACCATTTGCATAAAATCTAAGGGCCACCAAGAAAAATAGCTTTATGCATCATTCCCTTCAATTGATGACTAAAAGCCTGGAGAGATACTAAATCGAGTTTTATTGCATCCGAATCATCCTTGAAATCAGGAGTCATTTCATCCTAACCTTGTTAAGGCAGCACTTGGCGATGGTCTGGAGCAGCTCGTTGGTTTTCTCAGGTTCGTGGCCAGCCACTATGCGTGCAGGCTTAGCAGCCACGGGTTCCCCACTCACCAGCATCACTACGTCTATGGCCTTCTGGAGGAATGCTATCTTCAAGTCTTTATCCTATATGACGGGGTGGGAATAAAACACAATATTAAAATAATCTCTTTCGTTATCATAATGTCATAGTTCTGTTATTAAAATAAATAGATTTGTAATGTAGGAATCAATCTTAAATTTTCCATCCACATTAATACGTATAATTATGTATGGTCTAAGCTGAGTTTTCTAGAGCATGCTGTAAATGGGCCGTATATTATGACACAGTGAAATTGTCCATGTTCCCATTAGGATTCGATTATAATTCAGCCGGCTGGTAATGAGCTTAGACACGCATCGCAGACAGCAGACACTATTAATCACGAGTCATTATTACCTACTACAGGGTAAAGAGGTCATAGCTCGATAACAATGATTGGACATTTATTCATAGAAGAGTTTCTGAAGAGAAGTTGTCAAATTAAATCTTCCGAGCATTACCCGAGCCCCCACACAGCTTCGTCAGACTGAAGCACTCCTGTCATGTGTGTACTGGAGAGACAGAAAGCATCCATTATGCATGCTGGAGCTTCAAAGGATTTGGTTCCTTCTGCACGTCATGCTGTTTTCAAAAGATATCAGATGCGAACAAATTTATCCCACAATTCTATCTACAGTATCTCTCCTTAGCTCTTCAAGTTTTCTAGTTTCCTTCAGACAGCAGCACAGAGCGAGATATCAGTTTCTTTTAGAGCGTCGTTCCATGTCCAGATGATTAGAGGCATCTCAGGTCGACGCCTGAAGTTTCAAAACTGGTTTTCACAACATACTAGAGATGGCCTCATTTGTAAAGCTTGATACAAATGGATTTATGGGTAAACTGAGTGTGTACATTAGACATGTTTTAGAAATCCTGAAAAATCTGAATAAAAATCTAGTTACTCCGGTTTCTGAGTGTGTGTAAATGCATACATAAAACGACTAACTAATAAGAGATGAGAAGAGAGAAAAAATAAATTCAGGTGATGTATCGCCATACTGACTACATACTGATTATTATTATTATTATTATTATTATTATTACTATCTACTATAAGTTTGCATTTAGTAAAATATTACTCTCCATTGAAAAGAAGCACAGCATCCTGTGTGGTAGGAGCAAATTATTTGCTAAATTTGTTTAGAATTGTAACAAAATACATAAAAATAATAATAGAATATTATAAAATAACAGGATATTTATAAAATCAGGATACTAACAGAATTGCAATGCAAATCGGATCAGCTTCTGCTTTTTTAAAACTTCTACTTGAACTTTTATATTCAGAATATACTGTTGTGTTCAAATCGCTTATGTTTTTTAGATTTACAATGTTTAGCATAACCACAAAAAAATATTATTGGAGGCTCGGTACAAAATTAACCATAGGGATAATCTGATCATTTTGATTCATACATATTTTCTCACACATTTCATACTTATTTCCCTAATTTTCTTTTGATTCATTAAAGCTGCTTTGTGAAAATTTTACTTTTGTTAAAAGCGCTATATACATAAACCACATCCATCATCCATTTTACATTATTGGTATGAATTAAATATAAAAAAAAAAAAAAGTAAAAACTTTGAATTGCGCTGATTCCAGTACCAGTCCAATATTGAGCTAGTGAATTATACTCTATTTTTAAGCTATTCCGATACAATCGCACCCGATACTGGTTTGAAGAAGAGCTGGACAACTGTGCTATGCAACTGCTTAAGTTCCTGCAAATTACACAAGGCCTCTCATCCCTTCTCATTTCAAAGCCAATGTCCAAGATGAAGATGAACTTTGATAAGAGGATGAGGCAGAAGTATTTTTTCTGGGTATGAAGAAAACAATCAGGTCTACTTGTGTTCTCTGCAACTTTAGCAAAATAAAAAAAAGGGGGAACAAAAGTCACCTTCATTGTACATTTTCAAAATTAACTTTACATTGCTCTCCTTTGAAGCAGGTTAAGCTTAAGATGATGAGAGGGATGAGATGATGAGTGTCTAGTGTTGACTAGACTGGCTAATATTAAAAAAATATAAAATATATATAATAAATATATATTTTATATATATATAATATAAAAAAGACTTCCTTGGCTGGTTTTTCTAAGTGATAATGCATACTACAGCATACTTTGAAAATCGCTGTGCTTAACATGTAAAAGTTGTCAGGTCTGAATTCAGAGGCTCACCTTGACATTGTCTGACTTCATCTCTGCTTCTCCATAAAGGCCCTTCATGAAGCCTGTGGTGCGAATCACCTGACAGATTAGAAAACAGTGACAGATTTGGACCATGGACAATATAAACACACACATACTTATGAGTCTGGAGACTGTAGTATTTTTTATCTAATCCAAAACCAGAACTCCATCCTGTGTCTGTTTCACATTCAGAAAAACTACCAGTGTAATGTTGTATGGCTGTGACATAATTTTCTCCATGACATGAGCATCAACTTTAATAGCAAAGCTTCAACTCAAGCCTCCAATCAGCATTTGGTTATCCTTTTACTCATACTAGTAATAAATAGAAACGGTGGCAAATGATTTAGTGATTTATCACAACGCATTTGTCTGGCCACACTTATCACCACACTGACTCCAGGAACGATTTTTTAAATCCATTTTTATATACATGTATGTTTGCATTTGAGGCAGTAAAACCTTGCTGTACTTTTATAACTTTGGCAGGCAACACAGCATCCTGGGTAGTAGGAGCAAATTTATTTCTACGCTTATTTGCAATTGTACAATAATAATAATAATAATAATAATAATAATAATAATAATAATAGATAGATAGATAGATAGATAGATAGATAGTTAGATAAAAATAATAGACTTTGTATTTTTATAAATCTCAATACGAGATTTATCGGCACATAGGTATCATAATATTGTATCAGGTACTTCTCTGTGATTTGCATTTCTAATAGTAATAACAATAATAATATTACCCTAAGAGTGGGGTGTAGCTTGATAATGCATAGGGTAACCTTGCCATCTTACAGCTCTAGTGTCCCTGGTTCGACTCAGAGCTCAAGTTACAATGTGTCTGATGTTTCTTATGTAATCCCTGTGTCCGTGTGGATTTCATGGAGGTTGTCCCGAAATACTCAGGGGGAACCGATTACTCTAAATCAACTATAGAACTATAGATATAAAGGAGTGTGTGTGTGTATTCATGACGCACTGTGCTAGACTTCTCAACCATACCATAGTGTGTTCTTGCTTGATGCTCAGGTATTCCTACACCAGGCCTGACCAGGATAAAGCACGAGAGGTTTACTGCATTTAGCAAACGTCCTTATCCAGAGCGACTTACATGGTCATCTCTTTACACATCTGGAGCAGCTGAGGGTAAAGGGCCACAACTTGGTGGTGCTGGGGTTTGAACCTGGGACATTCCAATCAGTAATTCAGCACCTTAACCACTGACCTACCCCTGAGTCCTCTGGTTTATCTATTTTTAAAAAATGTATAAATAAGCAAAGAGAATTCTGAGACAATGTTGAACTCCTTGCCT
Source organism: Clarias macrocephalus (assembly GCA_011419295.1). Lineage (NCBI taxonomy): Eukaryota > Metazoa > Chordata > Actinopteri > Siluriformes > Clariidae > Clarias > Clarias macrocephalus. The sequence goes on from JAAGKR010004652.1 coordinate 17,777, forward strand.
TTTACTCTGTGAGTTGGAGTCTTTTTTTTTCTTCTTCTCCTACCTGTTTTCACAAAAATGCTGGGTGCTGTGTTGTTATTGGCTACTCAAACTAACAAACCCTGCGTCAATTGGTCAACGCGAAATGTCGATCACAGAACATCAAATGAGCTTCTCATATCCACTTCTAACGCAAAAAGGCGGGGTTTCACTCAATATGGGTAGAAGAAAACTATTTGTTTGCATAACCGTGCCCAGAGAAGCGCCTAGCAACAAAAAAGACGCTAGCTGGATAGCCAGCTAGCACATCAAGCGGCATGAACCGCAATACAGTCTTGTTTTAAAGCGGATAATAATGACTTTATAGAAGAAAAAAATTAAGAAAAAAGTGGAACATGTACAGTAGCTTCCATGCTGTTAGTAGATAGTCTTATGTAGGCTAGCATCCTAATCTCTAAGAAGTTTACTAGTTAACATGTTAGCTGTGTTAGTGTCAGAGGAAGACACACTAATCCAAATCAGCCGCAGGAGAGCTCGAGACCATGTTTAATAAGTTACTACGATATCTATGTATAATCTAACAAAGCGTTTATTTTTTTAACCCCAGGCTGTTAGCACTGCAAAGCCTCCCTGCCTAGCCGTGATCATGTGAATAAATCCTGTGAATAAAGCGTGTCTGAAGGCGATTGAGTGTACAGAGTGTGAGAGTCAGGACTGATGAACCCACCTCGCTCACTATATCGTGCAGGTAACGGAAAGGCGGCTTGCTCAGCAGCTTCTCAGTCAGAGGTGGTTTCTTGATCACTTTCCCCAGAGTTTCCTGTGTCTTTTTGGCCACTGATCCGTTCATCGTCTCCACTTCAAGCCTAACGTCGTGGCTCGGAAATGTTAAAGAGGGGAAAAAATAAATAAATATATACAAGCAGCAGATTTCTAATCACAACTAAACCGTGTCGTCTCGTTGCCGTGTCAATACCCATGCAATCCCATAATGCACCACTGCTTAGGAATGCGCGTGCGCAAAACCTTCTGGTTGTCAAGGAATCTCCAAGGCAACAACTAGCAACTTGGAGTCTGGGGTTCAATTCATATTTTATCCGTTTTCCATTACTACTTATAATGTTTATATCAGTATTATTGTTGTATAAATTAAATACAATGTTTTTTATGTAAAAAAAAAATCATATTCTTATTACTTTTATTAAAGCAACATATTTTAATTTAATTGTACCAGATGGTACAGTGGCGTAGTCATTAGTAGTGTCGCTTTGCCCCTACAGGCTTCAGGTTTGATTCCTGGCCAGGCTCGATTCCTGTCTCTGTGTGCATGGAGTTCGCATGTTCTCTCCGTGCTTGGTGCATTTCCTCCCACAGTCCAAAGACGTGCAGATTAGGCACCAAAAATGAGTTTCCAAATTGGAGACTTAGGGCTTGAGGTGGGACACATCCTGGATGGGGTGCCATCGCTGGGTACACACACATATATACACTCACTCACACACACAGTGGGTGGTGACAGGAGGCTGCCTCTAGACCACAACCCCTCTGCCACAACATTCTTTATTTTCTAAAGTCCCCCCAATGAATTTTCCATTTCATTTAAACTTTCATGTCAAATGAGTAATGCTGTGTCTTGCTTTCCTTTGTTGGTAGAGAAGAATAGCTGTGTGTCAGACCTGTCTGGTGGGTTTTATAAGTATAAGAGCAGCTACGTGACAGGATCCTGTCAAACTGGATTGAGGGACAGCCAGTTTGGATCAGACGTTTCACTTCAGTAAGTTTTATTTTATGGAATATTTATATGAATATGCTATGAGTAGCCTTTGCCTTAGGTACTTTGCTAGTAACATCTTTTTTCTTTTCTTGTTGTTTTCTGCTTTATCAGAGTCAAAATTCTTACCAGGTAACCAAAACATCCATAAATTTGATTTAATCTTTAATCTTAGTTTAGCTAAAATTAGGTAAGAGAATGAGATTTTATAAATATGTATTACTGTGCAAAAGTAATAAAGTAAGCAAAGTCAATATTAGTTATGATATATAAGCTTTAAAAAATATTCTGTGCAAATTTATATGAAATTGTTTGTTTTCTAAGCATTTTGGAAAACTTATTCTACAATGTAATTTTTGAGATTTTGAGATTTCATTTAGAAAAAAATGTATTAAAAAAAAGAAAAGAAAAAAAAAAACTAGGGTTCCAACAATGACTCCAATCTGTGTAAGGCCATGTTGGCATGAAGTTGCCAATAACAAGCTTTGCTCTCAATATGTAATTTAACGCCAAATCTAGAACGCAAACCTTGTTTGAATTAAAAAAATTAAGAATACATGGAAATGATTTGTCGAAACACTGTAATGACTTTAAACCAGTTTTTCATGTCCAACAGCTCCCTCACCCACACCTTTTTTTTTTGAGGGACTTTTCACAAAACTAGTCTAACAGCTATCATACTAGTATGTGAAAACAATATGGATAAAAGCAGAAAAAAACACAATACTAATCACACCAGTATGTGCATGCTGCATATTGTTAGTCTGTCCCTTTACTCTGTACACAGTAATTATGGCCCACTGGTACCTGTGTGTGCTTCTGCTGCTGTTGTCTTGTGATGTGGCCTTTATGAAGAAAAAGAAAGCAGTCCAGACGTTCTCAAGAGGTAAGGTCATTCAATCTTAGAAATATAATGCAAAATTTGATTGGTAAAAAATGTAGATTGTAAATATAACACTACTAACTACTTTTCTATTATAAATTACATATTATATTATATTATATTATATTATATTATATTAGATTAGATTAGATTAGATTAGATACATCTAATCTGGCCTTGCACATCCAGTGTCAAGTGACCAATTTCTGTGTGATTGGAGTTTGCATGTTCTCCCCGTGCTTGGTGGGTTTCCTCGGGGTTCTCCGGGTTTTCTCTCACAGTCCAAAGACATGCACATTAGGCTAATTGGCATTCCCAAATAGCCCGTAGTGTGTGTGTGTGTGTGTGTGTGTGTGTGTGTGTGTGTGTGTGTGTGTGTGTGTGTGTGTGTGTGTATATCCTGTAATGGATTGGCAGGGTGTACCCCGCCTCGTGCTCAAGTCTTTAATTAAATGTAATGCTAAATTTGGTATTTACTGGAAAAAGTTTGTTAAAAATAGTATATTATATATTATATGTAATAAAATATAATGCAGAATTTTATTATATTATATTTAGTATATATTGCAAAAAAAAGTGTCCTGTGATGTGGTTTTAATAAGGAAAAACGAAAGCAGACCAGACACTTTTAAGAGCTAAGATCATTCAGTATGAGAAATGTAACAGGAAATTCAGTATGTTTACACATTATAATATTAATCTAATATTATATATAATAGTAGATATAATAGTAGTAGTATGCTGGGAATGAAATGTAAGATGTAGCGAATTTTAAGAAAAAATTAATTTCATTGATTATCACATGGAATAAAAATGACCCTGTGGTGTATAAAATAATACAGAAGTAAGAAGTTAATATTAGCTTTTTTGATTGACTGTAATATTAATGACATAAATCATGTAGTATGCCCAGTGTCTGCTATTATAACTGCATATAGCCTAAAATATTCAGAGAGGATCTTAATAATATCTTAATTTTTGATAAATCTTTTTTATTGTCATGTCCTATTTACAATACAGTATGTCAGGTGTCACATACTGCTTTCTACAGTGAGAGCTACAATTTGTGTAAAAAAAAATTATACACACCTTGGGCATAGGTGAAAAACGTAGGTGCTGCAAACTTTTTTACTACATTTTTCACCACATGTGGGACGGTGTCATTTGGACAAGCAGTAGGTCATTATAGTTTATTCCTTGCATGTGACACTCAGGTAGATTTTTTTTCATTTATTTTATATAGGCTGGGGTGATGACATCTCCTGGGTGCAGACGTATGAGGAGGGGCTGACCAAAATGAAGGAGAGGTACAGTGTTACATTTTTGCAGAGAAAAATATCAACCGTGAGTTGCTCATACTATATTTGCAGATTACACAGTGGTGCTAATGTGGGTATATGTGCTTTTTATTATATCTCTACAGTAACAAGCCACTGATGGTAATTCATCACTTAGACGACTGCCCATATAGTCAAGGTTTGTAATTTTGCTATATTTGCTAATTATTTAAATATCCATATGTGATTAAAATGTATAGTTTATGATATAAGATGCAGGTAAGTATGGATTGTCATTGGAAGTACAATATCAATCAGCATAATATACTACATATAACTATGTAAAGGAAAAATCTATATACATACATACATGTACATACAGTATAGTGTCATAATAAGGCAACTTAAGAGACACAAAGGACCATTGCTATGAAATATATTCCAGTTGGTGTTGTGATGATGGTGGTGGAGAGCGATGTCTGAGGCGTCACTCCAAAACCTGCTGTAGGGGTGTAATTCTCATTTACAGTACAATGCCTTTACAACATAACCAAGCCACTGATTTTTCCTTTACATTTCACCCATCTGTATGTGGGGACTACATGGATGACTCTGTTTGTTTGTTTTTTACATACTTTTATCTCTTTGATTCATACACCAAGCTCTTAAGAAGGCTTTCGTGGAGAACGAATCCATCCAAAAAATGGCCAAAAAAGATTTCATCATGCTCAACATAGTGGTAAAGTTTTACATTACTTTCTGACAATCAGTGCTGTGCTCCCTTTGCAGTTATACACTCACTGAGCACTAGGAACACTAATCAGACCTGCAGCTCACTGGACGTTCTTTCTTATGTACACCATAATTCATGTTCTGAACAAAGTCCAGAAAGTGTGATGTGTGAACATCCCAGGAGATCAGAGGTTAGAGAAATACTCGTCCATGGTCAAAAGCTTGATCACATTTTTCTCCATGGTAATGCACTGCTGCTACATGGATGACTGATTAAATAATTACATAATTACAGGTGTAATTATGTAACAGGTACATAACAGGTGTATGGGTGTTCCTAATAAAGTGTCCAGTGAGTGTAAACTCTTTCTTGGTACATTAACAGACAGCATATTTCACTGATTGTCTAACCCAGTCTGAATATTATTTGCAGCATGAAACGCCAGATGCAAATTTGGCTCCTGACGGCTATTACGTTCCCAGAATTCTTTTTGTTGGTAAGTTTCTATTAAAACAACTTGTTAAATATAATCATTTGTCAGTTAAATATTACTATTAAATGCAAACAAAATGTAAATTCTTTATGCTTCTTTAGAAATCAGATCTTCTCATTATCATTAAATCTTAAAGTAAATAATTTATGTCCACATTTTGTAATGACTAGCCTGCACGTGTTTTTTCCTTACTCCAGATCCCGCTATGGTCGTGCGCAGCGACATCACTGGCAAGTACAATAATCGAAAGTACGCCTATCAACCTAACGACATGGAGCTCTGTGAGTATCTAATTAAGCTTACATATTGTACTTGCTAGTACCTCCTATATGGCTCAACACACTTGGGCAGCTTTCTCCTGCGGTTTCTGCTCTTAACATGTTCTCTGGTAATACTGCAGCTTTATATTAAATAGAATGAAATCCTATTATATCTGTAACGACAATTTGTAGCCCATACTGCATGTGTTACTCTAGAAGTAGTGTGGTTTAAATAGAGATATGACATGATGTGATTGGGCCAAGTGGGTGGGGCATCGTCTAAAAACTGTAAAGGTTTAGACCTTAAGAGAAGAAGACATCTTGTAGATGCAATTTATCCATAAACACTTGATCTGGTAGTTAAAGGGGACATAGTATTCACTGTTCAGTTTTTATTCATTTTTAGAGATTAGGATTAATTTGTGATCCTAGTAGTAAAGCAGAAGGAATTTCAGGCACGCCAGAATGCATGATTGCATTATATAAGAATATGCATGAGTTGTGTTTCAGATAACAGCATGAACAGACCAGACTTAGTTAAAAGTTTTTTTTTTTTTTTTTTTAAAGAAAAGCTCATACTAGGGAAAAAACACATTAAGTACATTAAGGAATAAAACTGCCTAGTTTTAATGCACCCTTTAATCATGAATGCAGAATGACATTTTGTAAATAACACATGACTTCTGATTAATCACATTCTCTCCTCTGTGTTTGTATCTAGTGGAGGAGAACATGTTAAAAGCCAAGCGGTTGTATCACACAGAGCTGTAGTGACATCAGACCTGATGGCAATCAGATGAAATGGCATCAGATGAAAATGGCAGATGGATGAGAAGATGCAGGACTGAAACTGTTTGTTATGCTAACAGAATTTTCAAGCAATGTCCTACAATGAATGAACCAAACACTTTCAGCTGTGAATGAATGTGTTTATGTGGTCATGTCTTCATGCGTGCCATCTCTCAGTTGTATTCTAATGTTGATCTGATTGATATGAGACACTGAAACACTGGTACCCTGATGAATAAAGTGTACTGAACACAATTATAAACAGTGTAATCAGACACTAATCCCATGTCATCATCCAGATACAATGGTGTAAAATCTTGGATCATCCTCAACGACAGACCTATGTATACTGTAGCTTCTTCCATCATGGTTCCCTACCCAAATAATTATTATACATCTAAGTTCATATATCCATCTTTCCAGCATGTCATTGTCATTAACTTACACATCTGGAAGATCTAATATATTTTTTGTAGTGTTCAGAGAGTGCAAATTCTAATACTTAAGTGTGTAATACTTCTCTCTTGCCAGTAGAGGGTAGTACAACATGCATTATAAAGGTCAAGAGTGGTTGTTCTCAGACATTTTTAAATAGTTGTTTATTTCAGGACAGCTAACTTATCTACAGTAGGTTAGCCACTGACCAGTTGAATCACATCCCTATTGGAGAAATTTAGGTTTAGGGTGGATGAGTGCGGTAAATAATGATCAGAAATCCTGCTAAACATGACCAGGATGAGAAAGATGAAGATAGAAAATAAAGTGTAGGGGGAGACAATTCATCAAAAGTGTAATAGTTCAAATTTCCGAACAACAACAAAAAAATTGTTCTGAAGAACAAAATCTAGTCCAGTCTAGCAGAGACACACAATTAGAGTTAATTCAAAGCATTGCATGGCAAACTATATTTTTTGGTTCACTGATGAACCACTCACTCATTTATAGTCTTTACCACCATACCATATACTGTACAGGGTCACGAGGGGCCTGGAGATTATCTCAGGAGTCTTAGTACAATTTGGACAGGGTGCCAATCCATGGCAGAGCGCACACAAACACACACACTCACACGCTCATTCACACACTACACACAATTTGGGAATGCCAATTAGCTTAATCTGCATGTTTTAAAACTGCAGGAGGAAACTGGAGCACCCCGGAGGAAACCCACCAACAAACTCCATGCACACAAACCCGAGACAGGAATCGAATCTGGACGGTGGAGGCACAAGTCCACAGAGCTAACACAGCACTGTTGTGTTTTGTGCTGTGTTTTCAGCATGAGAGGTAGAAAATTCATTAACGGCACTGAAGATTTGAAACATAGTTTGATTCATCTTTTGGAAAATAACTGGATGGTACGTGGTAATCTTTCAGCATAATAACGACTCCTCAAACATACAGAAAATACAAATAAAACCTACTTGAAACAGAATTGCAGTGTTACAGTAAATTGGCCACCAAGCAAGCATAAACATTACTGAGGGAGAATGAGATCTATTGGATGGACCGGTTTAAAAGAAAATCTCCAGCAGATTCTTCCAGCATAGCCTGTTCATTTCCAGGAATTAGTTTTACTCGCTCCATACAGCTGTCTCCACCCAGGTCCTGTATTTTGTGGAATGTTATTTATCTTTCCAATAGCAAAAAAATAAAAATAAACTAATATAAAAGATTAAGTATTTAGGTAAAATCAGGTTTTTAGGCTGGTGTGCTACTGGTATAATAAAAAGATTTTAAACATGGAAAACAACTGCACTAGAACTGTGGCCTTGCACATCCAGGGTCAAGGGCTTTTTTGAGCTTTTCATGTTGAAAATTTCACGTGTGATCTTACTTTGAAATGCTGTGAGTTACAATAAACATGGCCACAAAGTAGCTTTACAGAAATATATATTCAAAATACATGTGGCATATTTTTTTTTTTGTCACATTCATGTCCACACACACAGTATGAAAGGCAGTGAAATGCTTATGTGACAAAAAATAAAGGTAGGATAAAGTGGAAAGACAGAAAGGGGAATGTCAATTTAAAAATGTAAAAATATGGGGTAAGTGTACAAATCTGCAATTTACAATTTACAAAAGTTGTGATAATAATATATATATATATGTATATATATAGAGAGAGAGAGAGAGAGAGAGAGAGAGAGATAGAGAGAGAAATATGAAATATATAAATTAAATTAATAATAGTAAGATATGCAAAATAGTAAGATATGGCATGTAGGTATTACATAAGGGGAGTGGTGATGCAGGCGGCTAAGGCTCTAGTTTGTTGATTTAGTGATCTTGGGATCCGGCTGCGGGTCCAACGCAAATCATTACAGGAAACAGTGTTTTTTTTTCTCTCCTTTTGTTGAGTAATGCTTCTTTTTTATTCTCATCTTTTTTAACATCCTGTCCATTTTGTGTACAAAATGAAAAAAATATATACTAAATAAAAATTTCCTCATGTAGGTACATTATAGTAGATACATTTTTCTATAAAACAGGCCTACATAGAAAACATAAAAAAACAACCATAATGATTTGCTTTATTGAACTTTCACAAGGAAAAGTGAGCATGCTAGGGATGAATATTTGGACTCTGGAGTGCACTCAGCTGCATGCAGGGGGTGGGGGGGAAAAAAGAAAAAAAATCACAAATCATGTTGATCAGGAAATGGCCCTAGTAGAATGTGCTCAGCAATGTTCATTTCAAATTCAATTTGAACTAGACGGCAAAGCAGAAAATTATATTGTCAAAGGAAATCTGTGAATAAAAGATGTCCATTCAGTGCTTTCAGAGGAATGTGAGACGGAGTGAGGCACGTCTCTATTTCTTGAGCAATGGCCGCGCTCCTTTTTAACAACTAAAAGACTTTTTAGAGGAAAATGGCCTCCAGCAAACATCTTCACATCAAAACGCAGCACCAAGGCAAAAGCCATATTTTCCTATTCACCTGAAGACCAATATGTTAGAGGTGCACACACACACACACACACACACACACACACACACACACACACACACACACACACACACACACACACACACACACACACACACACACACACACACACACACACACACACACACACACACATGACGCACTCAATCACAACTCAAAGCCAGGGACATTTTCGTATCCTGGTAACATGAGCATTTTTCGTTCCTGAAGGGCAAATCACATTGTTTTCCAGGTGTGGTAGCGACTAGTCATTTGTCCTGGTTTTGCAAAGCAATTTTTGCTCTGGCAGTAGGTTTTGCCATAGACCTTTTCTTTTACCAGTTTTGAAGGACAGTCTGGAGCTACAGGGTACATTTTTATAAAAAGCTGGACACTCATACAAAGCTGTTAAGCAGGACTCTGATCGTGGCACCGCACGTACACTCGCGTAATGTCTATAAGTCTACGCGAATTGACCTACGCCTTTAAAAAAAAAAAAAAAAAAAGTTTTCTGGACTGACAAATTCCCTGTGATTATGTTCAGCTCCAAGTCAACTGTAAAACCCTTCCATTACCGGCATCTTAAAGGAACTCCTGTTTATAAAGGTAGCCTGAATGTCAAAATGCCAAGCTAATGTGTCTAAGTGCAACACAAGTGCAACAAGTGTCATTAAACCTCCTGCGGATAGAAGGGGAAAATAACCCAGGGCAGTGTTGTGCCAGGCACTCTGCTAAGAGTCACAGTTTCTCTTTTAGCTCAGAGAGATCTTTGACAAGGACACAGGCCCATTAGTGGCTATTCCAAGCCCTCGCTCAGACAATTTAGATATTCAAATATCCGCCCGCTTAGCGCAAACTGTTTGCAAAGTAGAGCTGAATTGGTAATGTGTTATTAATCTTTTCCTCTCTGCAGCCTTTTCTCTTTCTCGCCACCCCATCACCATTGCACCAGTGTGACTTCCTCACACTGCAGTCCGTGTCCTGGAGGTACAAGGGCAGACGGGACCATTGAAACTGGAAGGTCAGAATGCAAATGACTCTCCTCCTCCTCCTCCTCCTTCACACACCCCTCCACCACTCTCTCTTCTGTATAGCGCAAGGTTCCTGTTTTTAATTATTCTGTCATCTTCAAAGAATTCCTTGTCAAAAATGTTGGCACCCAGAATAGCCTGAGCGCAAAGATAAATGTTACTCATTTCTGTGACAGGGTTTTTTTTCTTTCTTTCTTTCAGCTCTCACCTTTCCATCCTCCATCCTGCCACACTGCCTTATCTATCAGGCAATTATAGCAAATCAGGCTGCCAGTGGCTGGTGGCAGAAGCCTGCCATGCAAAACAGCAGCAATTAACATATACTGTACAGGACATTAGAAGTCTTGCAATCAGTGCATTACTAAGGCAAGTTGGATTTCCTTTTAGAAAAAAGTTCCACTTTTTATTGCTGCCTGATACGGGAAGATAGGTAACCGTGTTTGTCGGGTTTGACACTTGACAACCTCAAGAATTAAGTAAACTCCCGTATGCTGGTGTCTTTGTGACCTCTCCTACCTGGAGTGGAGAGGAGCACGCAGTTCTTCAACAGCTGATGTTTCAGAACTTTGCACCATTTCTGCGGTATTATCATTGAGATTGTGTCTTATAGTATATTTGACTGATGATATATTTTTGCATACCTTACAAAATTTTTTCTGTATCTGTTTTTTTTTTTTTATTTCCATATTGGTAGTTTTCAAAGTCTGCAACCGTATGTTTATACCCCGGATTCAGGGATGTGAACAGTGCGGGGCCACAGATACATCAGCAACTGCTTATTTTCATTTTTTTGGCTAAGCTGCTCCTCAGGATGAAAAAAAAACTAAACTTTTAAATAGTCAAACCAACAGACCAAAAGTTTGGACACACCTTCTCATTCAAAGAGGTTGAATTTGTATTATGGCAAGAAAAAAGCAGCTAAGTAAAGAAAAACGAGTCACAAAAACCATCAAGCGCTACAAAGTAACTGGCTCACATGCGGACCGCCCCAGGAAAGGAAGACCAAGAGTCACCTCTGCTGCGGAGGATAAGTTCATCTGAGTCACCAGCCTCAGAAATCGGTTAACTGCAGGTTAACTGCAGCTCAGATCAGAGAGCAGGTCAATGCCACACAGAGTTCTAGCAGCAGACACGTCTCTAGAACAACTGTTAAGAGGAGACTGTGTGAATCAGGCCTTCATGGTAGAATATCTGCTAGGAAACCACTGCTAAGGACAGACAACAAGCAGAAGAGACTTGTTTGGGCTAAAGAACACAATAAAGAACACAATAAAGAGAACTCTTTGAATGAGAAGGTGTGTCCAAACTTTTGGTCTGTACTGTATATTTTTTATAAAATATAATATATATGTAATAAAATGAGTCATTTTTGTAAAAAATGTATATATATATATATATTTTTTTTTTTTTTTTTTGTAAAAAAAAAAAAAAAGTATATATAAGTATAAGCCCCAAAGGCTATGACTCCAGCTATCCTGTATATATGTATATATATATATATATATACAGGATAGTTGGAGTCATAGCCTTTGGGGGCGCATTTGGAGGACAGTGCTATCTGCTTCCTCCACTTGGCTGTTCAATTCACATTCAACTGGCTGTAGAGTCACAATTGAATGTGAATGCACTAAGCGACTCCCATCGCTCCCCCTGAGAAAGCTCAGCCAATCAGTTCTCCCCAGGCCCCAGGCTGCGAGAAGCTACTGCATCACCTGGGATTCGAACTTGTGATCTCCTGAAGATAGGGCGAGAACTGCTCTTGATGTGTGAAAGCAGGCAGTTCAGTCTGCCACATTCAAAGCCACTTATGGAAGCACTTTTAGCAAGAAAACACATCTGATAATGTTGTCATGTCTCCTAAGTGATTGTCACTGTCACTCTCAGTAAAAGTCAGTGTATCGTCTCTGAACCATCATAATGTGTTTTGATCCTTCATTACTGCTAGTTCACTATACTGTTTGCTATTCTAAAGCAGAATAAGTGTAGAAATTAGAAATTTCTACAGAGATTTACAGGACTCTTCTACAAATTAACATTAAGAACTTAAAAGCACTTTCACCCCTGCTGTTATTCCCTACAACTGTATAATGTATTAATAAAGAATTGTTTATTATTGCAATCCAGATATTCTGTGGTATTCAGTCATGGAGATATGAGATGAGCATAATCAAATATTTGGTTTTGGATGATACAGTAAAGTAGATTAAATGTCCAAATGACTTGAATTGGCAAAATATTATTTTGTGTATATTTATTTTATATGTTTGGTTGAATAGATATTATCATTTTTTCAAAAATGTTTCCTCAAAATTAGAATGCAATTACAATTACATAGCTTCTGCTGTGCATAACAATGACTCAGATGAATGAGCATTGTGCCAGTGAATAAGTGTAATCATCATACAGGTACATGCTTTTTACAAATAACTTGATAGAATTGCAGTGATAAGCTCAAGACTCCAGATCTCATTGTTGCTTAAACTGGTTAAGATCAAGCAACTATATCTGGATTATGATTATTATGTTGAACCAAAAGTACAATTATTAAACTTTTATTTATGTTTCAAATTTAAAACAATTGACATATTTAAAATTGATTTGTGGTTGATTAAAGTTACATACTGACGGGTGACACCTAAAATCATGGAATAGGGGTGTGTGCCCCTTGTCATGTCAGAGCCATGGCCCCACAACATGGTCATAAGTTTTTGGAGACTACAAGCAGCCAATTGAAGAATAATTTTAAGGCAGGAAAGGGCATTGTAAAAACACAAACAAAGACATCTTACTGTAGCTAGTCAAAACTATATACCGGGGTGTTCAAATCAAACCAGGACTTTTCCCATTTTGTTTCACTAGTGCTTGCTTACCATCAAGGTAGGAAGGTTCAAAGCCATGATTGGACTGCCTGCTTCTGAAACACTGGCCTCCCAGGAACTCCTTTAATGGCCCAGACAGATGGCAATGGTTTGGAGCAATTTCAGGACTGTACGTGGGATGTGGCAATAACACCCAGCTGAATTCCTGTAATGTTAATGGTGTTCATGAAAGATTGTGTGTACAGTTCCAACAGAGTTCTGAAATTTGTGACAAGTTATCCATTGACATTTTTTTAAGAATCACTCACTGTATATTCATACGAATGACTGCAGTGGGCTCCGAGCCACCTCATTTAGGATCATCATTCCTAAACGTACAGGCCTTCTCTAAAATGTTTCAATGTTTTACTGAGTGTTAAGAGTGTTATGTCCTGTTTTGTCAGGGTGCTTGTTTTTAATTTTACCAAAATGACAAACAAAAATGACTTTTTCTGTCATGTGAACCTAAGAATTGATCCTAATTTATGTAATAATTTAATTAAAAATATTATGCAATATGTACGTCATGCTGTTTCATTGTGTGACTGACAGGACATATTTGTAAGGGCTAAAAAGAATTTATACAAATTATTTCTTTTTGAAGGAAAGGAAATATGATTTTCTAATTATTTAAAGAGTACTGATATTATGTAGTTAAACTGTAGGGAGGGAGAACTAGGGGATGCACATATGATGCATATATAATCCTTATATACTACTACCTGTATATACTAGGGGGTGTATATATAATCTCTGCTCATTCATGTTATTAAATAGATTTTAGGAGAAGTGAATCTCCCCTTAATGTAAATACTGTATGTATTTTATTATATAGTATTTTATATAATATTCTGTAGTTTACAGAATATTTTAGTTATAGAATACAGAAGGTGATTTTCTCAGATAAATATACAGTACATGAGTTTCCGGATTGTTTGGTTTTGTGATTTCTTTTTTGCTTTGTAGGAAGTGCCAGCAGGTGTGGCATTAACTTTGGACGCAGAGCCAAGGTCACCGGGATTCCACGTTAATAAATAGTGTGGAGAGAGAGATGGTCGCGCAGTGGGTCCGCCAAGCTATTCGCCACATACATCAACTCCACTGAGCAGAAAATTGAAATGGAAATCGTAGCCTTGAATGAGCGCAGATCCCATTGTCCCCAGGACATGGACTTTCATGATTTATGATTTCTTTTAGGGCTGCTGGATCCCCACTCGCCACTTCATTTTATCCCAGCGCTGGACAGGTGAGTTCAAGTGAAACTTTGAATGGGAGTGCGATTTAGGTCCTCTAGACAGAATATGATGACTCTTCAGCTGGACTAGATAGCTATCACTAGGCAGCGAGGGTTAATAAAGTAGAAGATATTGCAGAAAAAAAAACCAATAGCAGTGTGAGCGATGAGAAAAGAAATGAGCACTATAGTGAAAAATGATCATGATGAAGAAAAGTGGAAAAAAAAAATCCCACTCTTGGTTAACAGGATGAGCCTGTCTTCTAGTAAAAATAAAGAAAACTTTTATTTTATTTTATTTAATAAAGAATAAAGAACCTTTCTATAAAATAATGTAAAAAATGGACAATCTCTGCTTTTGTAATGCTTTAACAGAGCAATAATAAACAATATATCAGAGCTTAATGCATTATTTTTTTTATATACATTTAATTGAGCAACTCGTGTGTTGTTTTGCCATGGTTGTTACCTATAATCTAAATATTAAGTGCTGATTTAATTTTTTTTTTCTCATTACAATCTGGATAATTAGTAAACGGCAGAGTAGAAAAATTATAAGACCAAAATAAACTTGATTATTTATTTATAAAAAAATAATAAATTGCATATTTTAAATACCACTGTATAAACTTGAGCGATTTTCACTGTCATATTTTCTAACCAAAAGTAATTGGAGAACATTTAAACATAAATACTTGATATAAACTCTATTTATAAAATATAAACCATTAATTACTCATCTAATCAACTGAAAAAAAATTTTTGCTTTAAACTATACATTTAAACTCTCACCACAGTGAAAACGTATAGTAACACCAATAACGCAGTGAAACACCAATGACAAGCACCAAGTGCAGTAATTCGAAACATTTTTTTTTACATTTTCATTCCAAGTAATTTCAAATATTCGATTTTAACAGACCAATTTCAATTATTTATTTAAACAGTTCATATAAAAACCTGTAATTTCCAATTAAATTTCCTTTCTGTTAATTGTTGAAACCATTTTGCAGGTCTACCTTGGGGTAGGAGATCTGTCTGGTTCAGACTGGAGGTCAAACTCAAAACTGACTGCTCTGTTCTCATCCTTTGTGTGTGTCTTGCTGGGTTAACACAACATCCTTTTCTCTGAGCTCTCCTCTCCCTCTCTCTCAAATCTCCAAGGTTTTTTTCTTTTCTTTTCTTGATGACATCATTAAGACTCTGAACCTACATCCTCTGCCTGACAATCGTTGCTTTTTACCTGATTTTGTCAAAACTGAGGAAAAGTAAAACTTAAATGTTTCTGCTCTTCTAATATGATTTTTGCATTGATCTGTTATATGACTCATTTATACAGGGACTGACAATGTCATTGGTGTTGACCAGTAAGAGACGTAACAACAAGCAAGATTTCGAGAAAAACTGTAACCATTTACAAAATGTCAAAACAAAACAGTTATAATTATAAAACGAGTAACACCGGTGACTTACTTATAAGCTTCACTTAAAATTGTAAAAAACAAATTAAGCAAGACATCTGATATACCTTCTGCATTTTCCCAGTTCTCATCATCTAGTGATGCCTGAGTCAGGAACAATTTCAAATTGTCAAATGTATTTCAAAATAAATCTCTTATGGTGTAACTGTAACACCAGTGACATAGCTCGAGTTGACTGATATTTATTCTATATTATTAATTATCAATTAATATTTCATGAATTTAGTGTTTCACTTATTTTATAAGACAAGACATTTCCTTGAACTTGGCCTTTAAAAAATACTAAAATTAAAAATTGAACATTTGGAATTTAGTTGGAATTTTATATTATTTCATTTATTTCATGACTGAACGTACAGATTATATTTTCTGAACATATACAAATAATGTGTCTGTTATTACTTTAAATGATTTTGGCATCAGCAAAACTAAGTGACTGCACCATTTTTGAGAATTATCCATATGCTGGACAAAAAATAATAATGAATTTATTTATTTATTTATTTATTTATTTATTTGATGCAATTAAATTACGCTTTAGTATTGATAACTTTTTTGTATTTCTGTGAAAAAAAAAAAAAGACCTGCATTTCCATGCTAGTTGAAAGTTTGGATGATCTTAATGTTCATCTGCAGCATTTACTGTATATAGGTGATGATTAAAGAGGTCTTGTCTTTAAAGTGTAACAGACTTCCATAGAGTCTATTAAAAAATGGTATACCTCTAACAGCACACATATGTCTTGCTGATGTCTCATAGATATATCAAGTTATCTTGGCAAGATGCAGCATGGGGAGCATTTGCTAATTGGGAATATATTGCAGAGACGGCATTTATTCAATGAACCAAGTTAAATGACTGCGCCACTGGACAAGCCTCCGGAGACAGTGTTATAATCTGGGGTTGCTTCAATTGGTCAGATCTAGACTCAGACTAGAAGATATGATGGTGAGCTGCTCATTCTGTTTATCATAATATGTCCTTAGCTGCATTGTAATATTTTAATTACTGGAACTATAGCCAACATTTGTGCATGTAGATATGTTGGGGGTCTGTTTATTGAAAATGTCACAAAATAAAATTAACTAAATGACTGAAAAAAAAGATTTGTTCATTTTAATGAACGAGATTCAAAGAATCGAATCTATGGAGTATTTCTTCCTTAATGGTCTAGGGATATTCCAGGATTCATATTTTTATGGGACTCAAATTTAAAATCGTTTTGGGCAGGCCGTGTATTTGTTAATTTTTACATTTATTTACAGACTGCTCAACTTTGGTGAACATCACTGTGTTTGTGTATGGATTTCGGAATCTTTCCTGACATTATTACATTCACAAATGCATTTTTTTTTTCAAACAGCATTCCCTGCAACCGATCAAATGCCTCCTATAATTTCAGCATATGAACGTAAATTAGAGGGTAGGATTGAATGTGAGCAGACTGCTTTAGTCTGTGCAGTCTGACTATGCAAGCCTTCAAAACTCAACTGATATGTGTAATCATGAACAGTTGTAATGGGCTTACTGTAGGTCTCAACTCCATTCCTGGAGAACCACCTGCCCTGCTCATTTTAATGTTTTCCCAGCTCTCATACTCAATTTAATCCAGAAAAGGTTGTTAATTAGCCGATTAGTTAAATCAGCTGTGCTGGGAGCTGAGAAAACACTAAAATGTTCAGGGCAGGTGGTCCTCCAGTTCATGTGATTAACCTACCTGAAAATGTAGGAGACATCTCATAGGCTGGAGAGGATGTGAAAAAAAGGAAAGGAGAATCCGCACACAAATGCATGTTCATGAATGTCAGTTGGTTTTTAAATGCAGGTTCGTCAGTCTGTAAATAAATGTGAAATAAATAAATATTTGTGTGTGCATTGAAAAATACAGTATATGTGTGGTTCCATTGGCTTGGAGAGGAGGAGACCTCTGCTGCTTTGGCTGCCCATAAAATAATTGATATTGTCATGCATGTGCATAAGTTTGTGCTTGCCATGCAACATTGCACTTCTTATTGCAACATATTTACTACAGTAAAGTGTTAAAGACATCTTCAGCGATTATGGTAAACAATATTTTATATTTTATTTTTAAATTTCTGTTTCACAGAGGTACCTTGTGATTTTAATCCCGTCTGAATCTGCCATGTCTGTCTTTTTCTCACACGACCTCTGTAAAAATTCCAGAGCAAATGACCTACTGTTTTTCAGCAAACTCGGCGGTCCTCTGAGAAATCTAATCCCGTCCGAATGTCTGTGTTTGCCGAAAATGTTTTTTTTCTTCTGAAACGCGTTTTCTTGTGTGGTTTTGGTCAACGTGAACTACCGTACAATCTCTAGCGCGCCGGTATTCGAGTTTCTGCTTTCTACGCTCCAGTAGAAATCCTCATCCTCAACACGTGGTCTTGTGCAACGCCCACATGTAAAACACAGACACGCCCACCTCCATAATAAACACGGAGATGTTAGTCCAGGGGTGTCCAAATCCAGTCCTGGAGGGCCAGTGACCAGCACAGTTTGTAATTCACCAACACCTAAAAACACCCACGGAACCTAGTAATTAACAGATTAGTTAAATCAGCTGTGTTTGAGAAGAAGAAGCACCAAACTGTGTTGGACACTGGCCCTCCAGGACTGGATTTGGACACCCCTGTGTTAGTCCCATCCGAATCCATACATGAAATGACAGACGTCGGCTGAAAAAAAATCAAACACAAACGTCCCCCAGTAAAACTAGTCTCGTCCAAATAGTGTTTTAGATGAAGATTAGATCACATTTTAGATCCCACACATTAATGCGGAAAACCATGAAATTCCAAAAGGTTCACATACGTTTTCTTGCCACTGTATACTGAATATCAGCCAAATTACAACCAGGATAATATCCAGTAATAGACAGATTTTAATTTGAGATATTTCTTTGCCAAAAAAAAAAAAAATTTCTTCAGACTGCCTTTAGCTTTGATTACAGCACACGATGTGGTGGCCAGTTCATTTGTGAAAGTGATTCCTTATGCTCTTTCACAGTTTGAGTCCTGAAATATTCCTGTGCCATTAGGGAAGAAAAACTTCATTGACTGGATAACTTAGTCATTCAGTACACCAGCTAGTCAGCTAACTTCATTTTATTGACAGATAACGTTGCTGAGTCTAGACCTGACCAACCGAAGCAACTGATCATAACACTACCTCCAGAGGCTTGTACAGGGGTATTATTCATGCGGGTTGCATCTCTTCCTGCACTTTCCTTTTTACCCTGAAACACCCATTGCTCTGAAATAGGATCAATCTGCACTCACAAACCACATATCCCTTTTCTATTGCTCCAAAGTCCAACCTTTATGATACCTTAGTTTATGATGTAACTTTTTTAATAGCCTCTTGCTTTTTTATGGTCAAATGGCAATTAAAAAACTTTTTAACCAAATATATATATATTTTTACAAATATTCAAAAATTAGTAGGTATCAAAAGAGCAGTCACTTACAAGTAAAAAGTAATGCCTAAGTGCCTCAAATAAATCATAGAAAAATAATAAAAATAAAATTAATAGCTGAATAGCTGCAGACTGGTCAGGGTGTCCATGCTGTCCCGTGTCCTACACCAAAAGTACCTACAATGGGAACGTGAGCATCAGAACTGGACCATGGCACAATGGAATTCGTCTGGTTTAAATCACATTTTTCTTTCACATCATGTGAATGGCCGGGGGCACATACAGTATGATGGTTACCTGGGAGAGAGATATCACCATGATGCACTATGGAAAACAGGAAAGACAGCAGGGGCAGTGTGATGCTCTGGGCGATGTTGTTCGGGGAAACCCTGGGTCCTGCCTAAAAAAACAAACAAACTGGATGTTACTTTGTCACTTACTACCCCTTCATGAAAAGGATACTCCCTGATGGCAGTGGCCTCTTTCAACAGGATAATGCCCTCTGCCACACTGCAAGAATGGTACAAGAATGGTTTTCCTCTAAACTCTTCAGATCTCAGTTGAATCAAGCATCGGTGGGATGTACGGGAAAATATGTCAGATCTGTGGAGGCCCCACCTCGCAACTTACAGGACTTAAAAGATCTGCTACTGAAAGCTTGGTACTAGATACCACATCATACAGTACTTTCAGAGGTCTAGTGGAGTCCATGGGGTTCATGGTAGAACCCTAACGTTCTTTGGGTTAAATTCTTGATCCAGAATAGGACAGCACTACTTATACGGTATGTTCTAGAATAGTACATTTGACCACAAAGAGGGAAAACGCTGTTTGCTTCATCAGATTACATTTTTTTATTAGACTTCTTAAGGGTTTAAAGCTCTTTTAAGATTCTATTGAATATTCAATATTCTATTCCATTAAAAATACATGTGGCAGCCTTGGAGGTATGGACTACAAGCAGGTAATTTGCATGCTGCAAAAATATCAGAATACATTTAACTTTTAGACTTAAAGCACCTATTCTGAATACTGCCCTCCGAATGATGCAACTCATTTAGTTACTTTTGCACGAACGGGTAAAACCATTATGTGGAAATTGTTATGTCTGTTAATAGTTGCTCAAGTACGTCCAATGCATCATTGGCTATACATCTCATTTATCTTTTTTTTTTGTTCTGTGCTTTTCTGTAAAGAATACACGGCCTCAAGACAGCATTATTTCAGGGTAAGCAATGAATGAAATATTTGAATGACAGTTTTCTGTCTCACCCTGTGGGCTTTTCAGACTTGTCTGCTGACACAAACAGGATTCAGTAACTCATCCCTGGAACATTTGTTTGGTGTTTAGTGCTCAGCAAACCACACGGTCGGCCGGAATTCTCTCTCCTTTACCGTTCCTCGGTGTTCAGGAGAAAGTGAGTCCCCCACAGGCGATGGTATTTAGCGTTCCTGAATCAGCATAGCCCAGAAGCCAGCCATGATGGATGAAGGAAGGGACTGAAAATCCCCAGCTCCGGGACTCCAAATCTCCACTCTTGCATTTTGTCCTGAGGGAAGGTCAGGGCAAAGTCATTCACTATACTGAGGAGAAAAATCAGAGCAAGAATTAAGTTAATATACAAGACAAAGAGGTGTTTTAGAGATTCTGCAATTTTAAAGATTTACTTAATATAGGCATGTCCTGGTTCTCTGTTTAGCTTTCCCGACCCAAATATGACGATTATGCAGTCTGTTATAACCCTGAACTAAATTTAGAACTAATGTATACCGTTAAGTGCAATAGTTTAGGATTCTGGGATCCGGTACATTTCTAAATAAGGACTTCAGAAACAGTCGATTAGTAATATGCAAAACTCCACTCAGACAATAACTAGAGCTCAAGATCGTACCCAGGACCCAGGACCTACCTTCTGCACCACCATGTCAGTCACAGTATGCATGTACTGTGTAGTTATAGTACGTATAGTGGGGTAACATTCAAGCAGAAAAGCTGTGTGTGTGTGTGTGTGTGTGTGTGTGTGTGTGTGTGTGTGTGTGTGTGGCTGGAGCTGATAGAAGTGTCCTTCTCCTGTACCATCTGCTCAGGAGCGAGGTGCGTGAATCCTTTGCTCCAGCTCCATTAGTCTGCTCGGTGAGGGGAAGCACTGTGCCACAGCTCTGGAGACTACAGCAGGGAGCAGACTAATGACTGACTAACTTCATTAGCATCATCAGCTGCAAAATAAGCACTTTCTTATGAACTGCTAAGCCTTTGAGGTATTCCACAGCTCTATTTCATTTACTGTTGGATAAGAGGCAAAACACTTGGTATCTTCTTGATTCTCCATTAATACACAGCCTGATTTATAAGATATTGATTCCTGGCGCTAATCATGCATGCTTTTGGAGGCTCGGTAATGAGTGCACTGTGTGAGTTAAGTTTGGGAGAAAAGGGGTGCTCACCATGTTCATGGAATAAAGAGTGATTAGAATGAAAAAAAAAAAATGGTTCCAGAGGCCAAATATATGGGTTTGTAGGAAGATACAGTATCATCATCACTGCCAGGCCTCCAGAGCATGGTCTGGGATTAAAGAGACAGAATATTGATTGATGATCCCAAACTTGGCCTGAAGGTACTAGTGGATATGTGATTATCAAGATTGCCAGTAGGTAATAATACATAGAGTTGATTATTTAATTAATGTTTAGGACACCAAAAAAAAATATTTTTTAAAGGAATTGCTGCACTAGGACACCTTTAAAGTTGTGCAATACAAGTTTAATGTTCAATCATGCGAAGGGTTCAGTATGTGACCATGTGCAATAACACATATACACACACGCACTCACTCATGCATATACATACATACTGTATATATATATACACACACACACACACACACACACACACACACACACACACACACACACACACACACACACACACACACACAAATATACATATAGAAGTTGACTTGCTCTTGTAGTCCTAAGCATTTCATTGCACTGTTGGCCCTGTGTTGACATGCATATGACAAATTAACTAAACTTGAAACCAATAACCAAATGATTACAAAATTACCAGTTTAAGTAGTAATTACCAAAATGATAATACATCAAAAATATAAAAATAGGTGGCCACACTCATGAACTACATGCCTTTGTGTTTATGTCATATTCAACAACGGAAAGCTGCATAATGTAATATGCAAACCTGCAAACTGAGTGGCAGTAGGTTGAACATTTGTAAGATTTTTACTAAAAGACTCTTAGGGCCATGCATTTGGACACTGACATTAACTTTGCATTTTTACGTTTATATATCACTGCAATGGATTTGAAACGAACAAGTCAAGATTGAAGTGTAAACTTTCAGCTTTTATTTAAGGGTTTCAATGAAGATACTACATTATCTGTTTAGCAATTTTTTAAAATAATTCCTTTATTTTTTTTGGCCAACTGACCAAGTAGTTTGATGGCCATTTGTGGTTTGTTTCTTAGTTATATCATGGCAAATTAAGGCAATAAAAGGTCAGGAGTTGATTGTAAGCGTTGAATTTTGGTAGCTGCTCATGGAAAATCTCCAAATTCTGGTCAAAGTCTTGCCAATGCAAGTGAAGAAGGCCATTAATTAAACTAAAAAGCAGAAGTTAAATTAATAATAAAACTCCTTTGAAACATCCAGCCAAGTCAAGAACATGGAGAAGGAAGTACAGTAAGCACATCATTGTCAAAGTCTACAATCACACACCTTATATTACCTTATTATGTGGTATGATTTGGATCATGAGCCCTCCCTTTCCTTAATATATGAAATATATTATTATGAAATATAGTGGTTATGGCTTGGGCAGGAACTGAATTGCTGCCAATGGAATTTACTCATTGGTGTTTATTGAGGATGCGACTGCAGATAAAAGTACCAGGATGGATTTGGAAGTATATAGAGAATATATACTTGTTCTCAGATTCAGTCAAGTGCTACAAAGTGACAGCACAGCACTTCACGGCACAGATGGATAATGGCCTCACATACACACATACACTGTGAAAGCAACCCAAGACAATGAAATGGAATGTTCTTAAAGGGGCCAAGACAGTAACCTGACCTCAACCCAATTGAGCATGAAGACAAAACTGAAGGCAGACAGAACAAGGAACAAACAGCAACTGGATGTTGCCGCAGTAAACGTCGCTCCCCATTTTCCAATTGGTAAAAAAAAAAAAAAAAAAAAGGCATAGTGTATAGTTACTTTTGAGCCATAAGAGTGCGTAAATGGAAGTATGTAAAATTCAATCACTTCTTGATTGCTCCATTGTGTTGGTGTACAGGAGCGCAAAACAAACAAATAAATAACCGTCCAAATACTAATGGACCTGACTGTATGTAGAACCCAAGAACTCAAGTTTCCAGCTGTGTGTGTAGGATCAGTAGCAAATTATATCATAAATGGCTATCGTAATCCCTACCGCATCTACTGTTATACCTACTATTGTAGGTACCCTAAATGTAAACAGATCACTGACTACACCTATATATACACCTAGATGTTAGATACTAATGTAATCTAATATTTGATTTTGTTGTATTTGTTTGTTTGCTGGAGTTTGCATGTTCTCCCCGTGCTTGGTGGGTTTCCTCCAGGTACTCCGGTTTCCTCCCACAGCCCAAAGACATGCAGATTAGGCTAATTGGCGTTCCCAAATTGCCCATTATGTGTGAGTGAGTGTACAATATGTGTGTGTGCCCTGCGATGGATTGGCACCCTGTCCAAGTTGTACCCCGCCTTGTGCCCTAAGTCTCCTCGGATAGGCTCCAGGCCCCCTGCGACCCTGAATACAGGATAAAGGGGTTATAGATGATAAGTGAGTGAGTGTTCGTTTGCTTTTATAAATGGTGATTATTTTAACTTATCTAATCTGTATGAGAGACTAAATACCTAAAAACATTTTTTTGGTTCTTGTTTTATTGCTGTAGGCATCCAGTAAGTCGCATTACCACCAGTATATACATTTGACTGTAAAATCAATCAAACTAATCTGGTATGCAATAGTTTTTTGTTGTGTTTTTTTTTTTTTTTTTTTTTTTTGTTACCTTAAACAAGAACTCGACCAACGGGAAGACCATAACTACATAACTCCTAATCATAAGGATGAATTTAAAGAACATCGATTCAATTCTGGTGAATGTAACCCGATTGGTAATAATTAAGAGACAATTAAATGCATTTTTGTACAAGTGCTACATGGTTAAAAAGGTTCACATATCATAGAGGTAAAGAAGAGATATTTGATCGAGCAGAGGACATTTTCTCCAGCATTTGCCTAAACTCTCTCCTAGCAGGCGCGACCCCCTGTCCGCGCTGGAGAATGAAGTGAATAATTCCCTCTTTAGTGGGGCTGAAGCCTGTTAAATTATGGATGTCCAATACAAACAATCCTCCTGAGTGCCAGGGAGACGGGCTTCCCAGGGTGCTCCAGCATGAGGTCATGCCTCAGATCTGTTATAATCAGCGTATCCCACACACCAGTGTCTCCAAGTGCCTCTGAAGCCTTTGTGTACTGAAGAGGATTGATTTATTATTGATGCGCTCTATGAATGTACTGTATGCCTGTTCATTAGACTCGGTACGAGATTTAGAGGAACGATGAAGTAAATGATTGTCTTACAAGAAGACCAGCTTTTTCATAAGCAAAAGAGCTGCACTTTCTTACTCTGTACCAGCAAAGGCACAAGGACAACGGATGATATGTGAACTGGTACAGTAAGCGGACAGTAGCTTTTATAGGGGTTTGCTAAAGCTGGCTCTCTTAAAGGCAATGTAAATTAAAATCTGATACCTTCTCTTTTCATATTGAAAATGTATAATTTTTTGTATCCTCAGGTCAAGAGTCTGCGTGTCATCTGGGACAGTACGCCATGTTTTGTTTCACATATTAACAACTAGCCTAGTGCACATCGTTGATGAAATCGTTAAAAGGTTAAACCTAAAAATAAGCGGATCAGCTTTAATGTAATCAGTGATATTATTATAATTTCAGGTTGAAGCCCACGTACATGTCTGTCTGACTTATTACTACATAGAAATCAAATTTTCTAAGGTTGAATATCTCATGCCTTGTTTACACTAACTTCTTTTGTCTTCAGCCAAATACACTACATTCCCTGTTTCATAATACAATCGGAGTGAATCATATGAGAAATCAAAAAAGTAGATCAGATAATGATTAAGTTGTAACTCTAGCATGTTAAAATTCACTTATACTGTACCACTTCAGCGCTGTTATTTCAGGGAAATAATACAAACTAATAACTTTAATTAATATCTATTGGTGTAGGTGTTTGAGTAGCTTATTAGTAGCTTATTTTAAATGAATTACCATTAAATTAAATTACCACACTGGTCTTCCTCACAAGCCTCTACATAAACGTTTATCAGTCCAGAACGCAGCTGCTCGTATCATTAACAGAACTCTTGTTCTTCTTCAGCAACTCTACTGGCTCCCTGTTTAATACCAGTTAGAAGTTAAGATTCTGCTCCTCATCTTTACTCTTTATGATCTACAGTCGCACCCTCATATCACTCTGAACTCGTTCATATCTACTTACCCTCTCATACGCTCAGACTCTCTTCTGCTCTTTAACTCACTCCACCCACTGCCCGTGTAACTACCACGATGTCTCGAGTCTCCGGCCGTTCTGCTCGCTGCCTCTGAAACTCTCCCTCGGGACACCTGAAATATTGACTCGCTTTCAATCTCGTCTTAAAACACATTGTTTTTTAATCTTACCAACTCGGTTTTCTAACCGTTGTATTTTACAGTTACTGTTTGATTTGATGGCGTTTTGATGCTTTAACGTTACTCTGTAAGGTGTCTGAGTGCTTTGACAGGTTGGCAAAAATTTAACATTATTATTATTATTATTATTATTATTATTATTATTATTAAAAATGCGCTGGAGTCTAGAAAGCTCACTACCTGAGGAAACATACTTCTTAAATCTGGTTTAACTCAAATTATTTAATTTCATTGCTACTAAAAACATGATTAGCCAACATCTACCCAAACCCCGCCCCCCAAAAAGTCTCAGTCTCATCACCTGAGGGAAAAGTCAAGCCTCATCTTTGTCGCTTCACTCGATTGCTCTCTATTCATGCGAACATCAATGGAGAAATCAGAACACACTTTTTCGTCTTTAATGACAAACACTGCTAGTCACAAGCTTCTAAACACCTGTGGTTTAAAATGTAATAAACCAAGAATTACTGTCATCAAACACAACACACAATAGTGTTTAATGATACGTAACAGCTTTTACGGACATACTGCACCTGCAGGCTCTCGGGTTCTAATGTGACTCCAAAAACATAAGAGTGCAGGCATAGTTAAAAGAATAAAATGAAGAATGAATCCTGCTAAGCCTGTACACAGTGCTGGTATTGATGTAGACTAATGTATCTGGTGTGGATAATTAGAGAGATCAATGTTTTTAAGGAGTCCACCTCTAACCTGGGTGTATTCATGGGAAGAGTCTATGAATACGTGGAGACACGTCGGTGTGTTTCAAGCTGGATAAATGTGTTGTTTTGGGGTTGGACAGTAGTTCGTATGGGTGCAGCTTAGAGGTTCAGCTGATTCAAGAAACATCTCAATCTAGATGTACATTTCTTTAAACATTTCTTCAAGAGATGGTTAGAGTGCTTGAGGTCATGGATCTGTGCAAGATTCTCAAATTCTTGCATTTCAGTAAACCATACAGTATCGTCATGGAGCTGCACAGGGGCATTGTCATACTGGGACAGGTTTTGGCTTCATACCTACAAGGTGAAAAGAAACTGTAAAGCATAAAAAAAATATAAAAAAATAAATAAAAATAAAAATTATATCTATACAGTGGAACCTCGGCTTGCGAGTAACGTGGAGTGTTCCGCAAGACAAGCAAAGATTTGTAATAAATTTTGATTTGGAAACCGAGCGAAAATCTTAGTGTACGAGTGCCGAGTATCATGTATCACGTATGCGCTCTTATTTTGACACCAAGCGTCAAGTGATCACAACTGAGCCAATGATTTTTCTCTCTCTTGCGCAGCGGAATTATGGGTAATCGTCTCCCTTGCTGGGTCTTAGTGTTCGTCTCTTACTGGTATAATCAACATCTCCCTCTCCCTCCTATGTGTGCGCGCGCATAATTTGACACTGCCCCACACACACCGACACACACACTGACACACACACACACTTTACTAACCGTCCTATGTTTGTGTGCGCGCATAATTTGACACCGACACACGCACACACACTCTCCCCGGCTTCACACACATGCTTTCTTTACACAGAAAACTCTATCGCGATTCTTTACAAATACACAGCGCCTGCGCCCACAAACGGAATCACTTTTCTTTCAGGATTTATTTTTTATTTTTATTTATTTTTAATAAATAAAAAATATATATATATAAATATATAATATATATATAATAAAATTCTATTTGGTTTACGAGTGTTTTGGAATACGAGCCCGCTTCCGGAACGAATTATCCTCATAATCCAAGGTTCCATATATAAACAAAGCCTATATGTTCCCTCAAGCTCGGCCAAATACAACTGTGAAAACCCCATTAAAATTCGTTCAATAGTTTTTATGTGATGTGTGCACAAACAAACAGACAAACAGACAGATAAAAGTTCCAAAAACCATCTTGATGTGTTCTATTACTCATTTTGCATCCCCCAAGATAATTTTTTTCATAAAAATCTTCAATGTACACATGCCAACTTTACAGTTTTATTATATATAAGATAAGATTTGGTAATTTTGCCAATTTGACCAGCTAACTCTTCCTATCACACAAATAGTACCAACTGCTCGTGCTGTCTCACAGGGGATAAAGCCTTATCTGTGTTCTTCTGAATATAAAGGCTCTCAGATGTCTGCACACTGTAACTACAATCTTCTGCCCCAAACGACATGACCAATTTGACTTCAGGTGTAAAAAATGAAGGCATACTTCAAATTATCAATGGCAGTAAATAAGATAAAGATTATGTTTTACAGTTCTACATGAATTGTACAAGTTTTTTTTAAAACAGGTTTTTACTTTAGGCACTGAACATTTGCTTAATTCACAAACTATTACAAAACAAACAAACAAACAAACAAAAAAAACACTCCACTCATATACAAAGGTAAACTAATATCTCGTTTATTGTTCTCCTTTATATATAGATCTATGTTTTTTTTTTCTTTTTTTTTTTCTACATACAAGTCCTTTTATAGTCATCATGCTGGATGCAGCTTCAGTGGAGGAGCTCATGCAGGTGGCCTGTGTATGGATTTTACAGAGGACACGCAGGAGGAGGCAGTGTACAGCACCACCGTACCCCACTGTACAGTCAACTAATCACAACACTCTCTGGACAGGGCTGACCAGAACCAGAGTCACGACTGAAACACGGTCCAGTTCCAGAACAGTTTTAAAAAAAAAAGAAAAAAAAGAAAGAAGAAGAAGAAAAAAAGTCTTGCCTTGGTTGGGACTGGGGATTGTATTAATGACATCATTCATTGACATCTTGGGTAGTTGAGAGAGAACAGTAGAGGTGTATGAAGTACAGGTTTGACGATCGGTACGTTACAGACTGAAGGCATGGAAGCATGATGGGTGGCGTATGGTTGAAAAGATTTTAAAATAATATATAAATTAAAATATCACCCTCTCTTCATATTTGGGATAGAAAATAAGGGGAAAACTTAGAAGTACATTATAATGTCAAAAACAACAACAACAAAAAATCAACATCAACAACAATTTGTTGCCAGGCCTGTGATTGTGGTTTTACAGCAGAGATAGAAAGATGCTTTCAGGTTCATTAATTTGTAGGAGCGAATTAATGGGAAAAAAAACGTGAATGTGTTCACTGTGCTTTAGTGGACTGCGTTCCTTATTCTCATAACTATGACTAATGTAGCAGTTCAGGATTACTAGATGTTTAAACTATATTAATTCATTCATTCAGTAAGTGCAGAACACCAGGAACACTGGGTTTGAGGCAGAAAAGCAGCCCGAATCGTGCATCAGTCCACCAATGCACACACATACGGCACACACACACATCTACACTTAAGGGAAAAATCTGAGTTGCTGGTCCACATTCTGGCATGTTTTTGGGAGTTGGTCATGAATACAGACAGACAGTAACCGGTGGTATACAGTAGTTAAACTGTAAAACATTGTGTATCTCGTAGACGATAATATTCGTCAGCGGTCATCAAGATTTTGGACTTCAGTATTAGGAAAGTCGTGTTTTTGCAGCTTCGGTATCAGCCTAGATTTACACAGACCTGGCAACTCTCTCTCCAAAGTTCTCCAAGGACACTATCTCGGTCTTGTTCATTCTTTCTCTATCTGTGTATGAGGTACAGGGTCAGGACAGCTGAACTAATAGGACATAACCAATGTCACTGTCAAACATAAACCATTACATTAAAAAAAGCAATGTTAGATAGAAACGACCTCTTCCGTACAAGTCTTTTTTTTTCTTTTCTTTTTTTTTTTTTTGGATGCAGATGTGTGATGATGAAATCCTCATTCGGAACTACCAGGAATATATGCAAAGTGTCCATGGCAACAACAGAGAAGTTCACAATATTTACAGTTGTAAACGAACAGGTTCAGAAACACAGAAAGAAGGAGCTGCTCTCATATCACCGCAAAACACAAATATAGTCAGGTCAACTAACTGAAAATATATTAATAAATGAATATACAAAACCTTGATGACCGGTTATAAGATGCCCACTGAACGTTGCATTAATAACAGTTTTTTTTAAAAATAAAAGTTTACACTTTGTTAATTTTTTTTTTTTTTGTCACCTTAAAACAACCAAAAGAAAGAGACATCATCTTTGGTGAAGATTCAACAGCAATCTCCAAGTCCTGTTGCCATGACATCTCGACAGAACGTCGGTTGGGCTCAGCAGCAGGTGTACACGCACACACACACACACACACACACAAGCATACGTGCACACACACACACACTCACACAGAAACATAACACCATCTCTCTATACAGTCATGAGAGAGACTCAGAAATGTCCAGTGGTGTTTGGGATGCAGAGGTCACGTGACTATGCTGCATCCCAGAATTTTATGTGAAATATATTCACTGATTTTGTTTCTTTTTATATAAAACCACGACCTCAAATGAAACTGCTGCATCAAATGGAAATCATCGTGCCTCGAGATCAGGGAGGCTCATTTTTAACTCGGGAAAGAAAAGAAACAAGGATTACTAGAGAAACCATGCCCCTATTATTCAGGATCAGTCCAACATGCTGCTGCTGTTTGTTGGTCAGTAATCAAAGAGTGCACGAGCTTAAAAACAGCAGGAACAAAAAACAAACACCTTGCATAAAGAAGTATCAGTATCAGGGATGCAGCAGTTTTCAGCAATAAGGACTATTTGTGCCCCGAAACATAAAACAACGGCACTAAAATATTTAATGAACAAAAAAA
>JAAGKR010004652.1:48454-58662 GCA_011419295.1 Clarias macrocephalus
ACAGCAATCTCCAAGTCCTGTTGCCATGACATCTCGACAGAACGTCGGTTGGGCTCAGCAGCAGGTGTACACGCACACACACACACACACACACACACACACACACACACACACACACACACACACACACACACACACACACACACACACACACAAGCATACGTGCACACACACACACACTCACACAGAAACATAACACCATCTCTCTATACAGTCATGAGAGAGACTCAGAAATGTCCAGTGGTGTTTGGGATGCAGAGGTCACGTGACTATGCTGCATCCCAGAATTTTATGTGAAATATATTCACTGATTTTGTTTCTTTTTATATAAAACCACGACCTCAAATGAAACTGCTGCATCAAATGGAAATCATCGTGCCTCGAGATCAGGGAGGCTCATTTTTAACTCGGGAAAGAAAAGAAACAAGGATTACTAGAGAAACCATGCCCCTATTATTCAGGATCAGTCCAACATGCTGCTGCTGTTTGTTGGTCAGTAATCAAAGAGTGCACGAGCTTAAAAACAGCAGGAACAAAAAACAAACACCTTGCATAAAGAAGTATCAGTATCAGGGATGCAGCAGTTTTCAGCAATAAGGACTATTTGTGCCCCGAAACATAAAACAACGGCACTAAAATATTTAATGAACAAAAAAAGCCCTGATTGAAAAACCACGAGGGCTATTTTTAAGTCCCCACCCCCTGAAAATTGTCCACTCTTTCCATGCAGAGAGACAGCGTTAAACGATAAACGTGCATGACTGAGAAGCGCCACCTTTCCCCAGTCGGGAGGCGGCGTTATCATATTCTACCATCTGCTTATACGATGATCGATGCGGATGAACAGACGGCGCCGCAATAGCTACAAAACCTAACTCCTTACACGCGAATGTTCTTCATGCAGGTTTAAAAAAGACGAGACATTGTTCTGTAAAAGTACCTAAACGCCTAGACTTCTAAAATGGACAAAAGAAGGCAGCTTCATCATCAAATCTGATACACCTGGCCCAGAAAAACAAACAAACAAACAAACAAAAAGGTTCTGGCACCAGTTCAGAGTGATGTGCACCACTGTACACAACACGCACATGCAATGAGGAGGTTATTCCGACAGAACGCATGAAGTTAAACCAGAACCATCAACTTTGGCTGCATCTTTGTATGCTTCATTTTGGATGCTTCACTGTCGGTTTTAAAGGGGAGAACACAAGTCCGTCCGACTTGTAGGAACATCGTGTCATCGACACAACACTAAAGAAACCAGCAATATTAAAAAAATGATAATAATGGTAAAGGTATGCAGTCTAGATTTAAAAGAGAGGGATGATGATTAAAAACAGAAGGATGCTTTTCAGCAATGGTGCGTGACTTGACGAGAGACATGATTAGCGTAAACCTACGTGGTCAATCTGAGGCCACCACACATGAGCACGACGGGTTACGGGCAACCCTTACCCTTTTAATGGGAATAAAGTGACAAACGTTTTATTTTCCAGTTGTAAAATATAACACTGTGTCCTATTCCGTGCACCGGGTTGATGTTACGACCCCAAACACAGCCGCTTGTTAAAAACAACAGACTACATTACAAATGAGAATCGGGCGAGTGATGAGAGCAAAGTGGTGAGACTAAAGGGCTGGAAATCAGCACACACGCACACGCACACACACACACGCGCACACACACACACACATCAAGTGAAGTATCAACAGCTGGTTGTAGTTATCTCATTCAGATCTCTGCTCTGTCCCTCTTGCGCCCCCTTCAGGAGCTCAGAGAGAACTGGTCCTGTTCTATGGGCTTTTTCACCCAGGCCCCCAATCCTGCTTTCTGGAAGGCCTTGATGAGCGTCTGCTTGGCGGTGTGGTACTCCACTGCGGCTTGCTTGGCCTCGTGGTACGAGCTCGGTTTGGCTACTTTGATCCGCAAGGTGGACGAGAGCTGAAGACAGAAAGCGGAAACAAGTGTTAAGACTGTGACGGTGAAATCTAAACCTTTCTATGCTTTATGACCTAGACTCCAGATAAAAAGCTGATATAGTGGAACATGCTACTGTAGGTTCAGGGCTTAGAAGTGACTTCCTGAGTGGCATATGGGAAAAGTGTCCAACCTTCCAACAGAAGGAGGAAAAACTGGCTATGCTGTCTGGGAGGGGAGTGGTATACGCTCTTCCACCTGTCAATCACAGGAACACTATCCAACCAGGAGCATCGGTGAGCTCGTTTATGCAGAAGAGCGTACACCACACTTTTCTCTGAATGGCTTGCATGCTGGTCTGTGATGCAAAAGAATCTTTTTCCTTCGTTATGCATTATAAACAAGGACACTCAGGACAGCATACCTTTGAGTGCAGTCGAACCCAGCGGCTGTAGAGTGCGTGCTTGCAGAGGCGAGAAGGTCGGCCCATGTCATCCTTACCCGTCGTGGCGTTAATAACCTCTAAAGCTTGGTCACCCACCGCCCAGTTCACACTGAAGTTAGGAGCTTTCCCTGGCTGCCGTGCTTCGGCGTTACTGATTCCTGCACAACACACACCCAGAGACAGGCCATGAGAATAAAAAAAATATTAATGAAGGAAAGGATCAGTAACAAGACTGCAAGTGAAACTTCAAAGAAAAATTACTACCATTTACGTTCTCTTGGCTAAGATGAAATATTATAGTCAACATCAGCACATGCTAAACCTTAATTGTGCTTTATATTATTATTATTATTATTATTATTATTATTATGCTGCCTTAGTACTATCAGCAGACACTAGTATTTAGCACTGCTGCCTCACATCTTCAGGGTTTGGGGTTTAAAACTGGCCTCTGCTAGAGTGCCTGGTGGGTTTTCCTGCAGTACTCCAGTTTACAGAGTCACATTCGTATGCGGTCCTAGACCGGATCCAATACAGGGTCATGTGACTTGAATGAGAACATGCGATTTTTTCTGCCTTTGCGCGCATATGGGCCGCTGACGTCATCGTTCACTACACAGGAACTTCACAGCGGTGTTAGCAGTGACTGCTAAAACAGCTAAAGTGAGGCTTCTGGATTTCTTCCTTCTTCTGAACCTTCGACAAATACAGCGACTAACCGCTTGCCATCCTCCAGAGCAAAACCCGAAGCATGTTTTTATTCAAATCATATCCATTGTTTAACATGGACAAGTGGTCGCAAAAATACAATGTGTTTCAACTAGTGCAGTCAATCGATTAAAACATTTCATCAAGATTTTTATCACGATTGCTCACAATTTTAACAATTTTAAAATAGTCAGATTTACTAGTATTATTAACAATTTTTGAATAAAAAAATGCATTTGCTACACTGGTTAGAGGATACAGATTATATAGTTTTATAATATCTCAAACATTTAATTTAAATGTTAAATTAAAATCTAAGGTTAGAGATTAAAAGTAAACTCCTTGCAGCGGAAATCGTATCGTGAGCCCCGTCGCTCCCTATAGTGGGGACTTTTATCTCCTTTTTAACTTGGCTAGCACAATTGGCTTATACATGCTTTGGCAAGGTTTTAACACGCCCAGAGTGCATGAGTGCAGTTGCCATTTGTCATTGATTAGATGTGCTGTTACACAGAGGGAGTTATGATGTCAAGTGCAATAAATGTAGCTTCTGCCAACTGCATCACTTTCGCAGCCTATATCAGTGACTTACATTTAATGTATTCCCTCTAAAAATAATTCACCTTGAAGGCAGCTCGAGCACACAACTTTGGTTTTATTCAAACTTCCATCTTGAAGCTTCTTATAATGAAACTTGCCATTCAGCACACCTGGTGATGCTTCCACAGTCACCTTATTATCCGCGTTAAATGTGTCATCGTCACACACCGCCAGGTCTGTGATTGTGGAAAGCCATTCGCGTCAAACTTGGTCATATGATTACTTTGCGTAAAGAAATACTAACGTGTTCAAATTTCTAGATCAATCACATGCGTTAACGTGTTAAAATGGACAGCCTCAGTTTCAACTCAGATGGAGTGAACAAAGACGCATCGATGTGTGCATGCAGGAAGACAGATACGTCCATGGCAGAGTCAAATAAAAGTCATTAGACATGATGAACGTGAACCGTCATAACGAGCAAATCTGATCTAACCAAAAAAATTGGAACTGAGCAATGTGGCTTGTAATGTGAATGTAGCCTAATTCATATTATACATCCTTGTATATTTCTATATTTTACGAAGCAAGCTTTAGTTCAAAGCTTTCATATATCTCTTTGAAAATCAAAAGACTTTCTAGTTGGAAGAAGCTGACAGCCTGGCTTCGGCTGCTGCTGTGACAATGTTATGACACGAACCTTTTTAAAGGATTCATCTAGACACCCTGTAATCACTAGACTTCATCGTCTTGGAAAACTGATGTAACCCACTGTAACATCGTGTGGAATAATACATGTCTAATAATATGATTAAGGTGATGTGACCCAAAGATCTCAAGCAAATATCACTTAGAAGGAGCCTGACATTCTCAAATACCACTCTGTCTTTAAACAGAGCAGACACAGTGTTTGCACACAGCCTAGAGGAGATTAAATTTCTTGCTCTAACTGTTAAAAGAATGAGGTAGAGAGAGAGAGAAGGAGAGAGAGAGGGAGAGAGAGAGGGAGGGAGGAGTGAGGGAGGGAGAGATAGAACCAGAGAAGTAAGGAAAAGGGATTAATCTAAAGTTTTCAACTTGCAATAAAGCAGCTTCGGACGGTGATCTGAGAACTCCAGAAATTCATTAAAGGAAAATAATCCACCCTGAAAGACTTGCATATTAATCTTCATAATTAGCATGTGCTCTTCAATGGTGTGTTTCGTAAAGGCAATTCTGTGCAGCGGTGTTGTACTCCTTCGGTCGCTCCAGCACTTTCACCTCCTTATCTGTATCCACTCTACTCCAACTGATCAACTCCCAACGATAGGGAGTTCACGTCCATGATAATAACACCATTAATGTCGATGTGTGCATCTTGTAAATCACTAAGTAGCTCAGCGCAAGTCTCTCAGCGCGCTGCATTGCATTCTGGGACTTTGAGACCAACGATCGGCTGTCTCCATTACTTCTAAGTTGGATTTCTCAGAAACATGATATTGATTGTTATTTGAAAAATTTAGGACATGAGATACATTCTCTACCATACTGTAGATAGTTTTCTTATCACCTGCAAACCCCCCCCAATCTAATTACTTACGTTTGGCAAAACTGTCCTGTCCTGCCACATCAGCGCAGCAGATTTTTGCTGACATCTCATAGGAATAACAAGAATATTTATACACTAAGCAAAAAAAAAACTAAAGAGCACCAGAATTGCTAACCACATAAAATAGCAACATATGTAAATATCAACATAATTAATGTGATATTCTACAGAGCTCATAAAGGGACACGAGAAGAGAGGAAAAAATACACGGAATGGAAAAAAGGCCTTATTTAAGTGGTTCATACAGCGTTGTGAAAAAGTATTTGCCCGGTTTCTCATCTGATAGTGAATTTCTTTAGATAGCGGCGTGACGTGTTGCTTTTAAAGATCTTCTTAGCGGACATCACTTCACACCATCACACTAGCGCCACAATCTATGTACCTGTTGGTACGATGCTCCTTTTATGAAACACTGTGAAACCTTCCGAAAAAATTTAACGTCTCATCAGTGCACAGTATATTTGCCTGGAAGTCTTGGAGATAATCAAGATGTTTTTTGGCGAACGTGAGCTGAGCCTTTGTGTACGTTTTGGCCAGCAGTGCCTTTCATCTTGGAACTCTGGAACGTCTTTGGATGCTATTTTCGCCCAGGCTCTCGTTCTTATGGTTGAATCATAAACACTGTTCTTAATTGAAGTGAGACCTGCAGTTCTTTAGCTGTTGTTATGGGTGCTTTTATGAGCTCCTGCATGAGTCGTCATAGGTCCGCCGCTCCTTGGAAAGTTAACCACTGTTCCATGTTTTCTCCATTTGTGGATAACGGCTCTCACCGTGCTGCGCTGGCGTCCCAAAACCTTTGAAATGGCTTTGGAACACTTTCCAGACTGATACATGTCAATGACTTTGTTTCGCTTTTGTTCTTAAATTTCTTTAGATCGTCTTGCTTTTTGAGATCTTTTAGCATGCTTCACTTTGTCAGACAGATTCTATTTAAGGGATTTCTTGATTCAACAGATCCGGTAGTAATCAGGCCTGGGTGCGGAAAGTAAAATTTAACTCAGCCTTCTAAAAAATGTGGTTAATCATGGTTCATTCATAATTTGGCGGGTTGGATTTGGATCAACGACTTTTTTTTCAACGGTAAAACACACGCTGTTCACTCTGTTGAATGGTAGAGCTACTTTTAAATGACTGCTTTACTCTACAAAGACAAAGTGTAAATACAAAATGATGATGAATGTTACAAAGTCAACAATATGAAATGTCACACAACTGTTAATGTGATTAATTCATGATAAATTTGTATTAAGAAAATAATATTCCTAGTGTCTCCGCTCCTCGTAGTATTTTTTTAAAAAATAAAACTTGAACTGGCCTCTAATTAATGGTGTAAAACTTTCAAACTGGAACCTTATAACGCCTGATGTGCTTTCAGACCGTAGCGCTATCATGGGCTATCATGATCGTCTCCTGTACGTTTTGAAAAGCATTGTGAAATGGAAATAACAAAACACTTTCCTTCCATAATGAGCCCCAACTCTGAGTGAATATGATTAATGCTTTTGGAGGGTTATTGGTGATTTTTCTCCGCCTGCAGGTGCACTGGGACATTTACAGGATGCCGGAACTCACTGCATTTGGACATGGAGGGGTAAACGACCATTTAGCCTTGATAATGATGAGCCAAAGACAACATGAGCTAACCGTGTAAAAAGAATGCACGTCTATGGCACTATTGTTCTAGATTATCGATCACGACTTCTGAAATTTCAGCAGAATGTTTTTTTTCCACACGAGTGCCGTGTGCAGCATGTAAGAGGAGGCAGAAGTGAGATGGAGGAGTGTGTTCACCGCTGAGCAGGGGCCGGTTGAGGGTGAATTGCTGGGGCAGGTGCTCGATGTCTGCAATGCGCTGGTACATGGCCCGGGAGAGATGATCGGCGTGGTACAGGCTGCCCAGGATGATGCTCGAGAAGTAGATGGGTTCAGTGAAGTAGCTCATCAGTGAGCCCTGGATCCCCACCACGTTCCACCTGTACAACACACACACGCACATCACACTGAAAATGACAGAACAAACATTTCATGACTGTAGATCTATTAAAAGATATTTCGCTTTGCCTGGAGCATGATGTTTCCCCGGCTTTCTATTAAGCGCTGAATGAAAAGGACTACGCAGGTGAAATAAACAGGTCAGGAACATGACATAATTATGGAAACATGTCTTGAAAAACAGCAGCAACGGGATTCTCATCTTTTCTCCTTTTTTTTTTAGACCTTGTGAAATTAAAAAAAAAAGGCCATAAGAAGGAAGAAATACAAGAAAATACATTTGGGAGAAAACTCTCCAGCAGACACAGGAGCAGCCTGGGGCTTGATGCTTTTTGCTCACATGGGGTATGAGATGAACGGGTTCATTAGTGCCGTTCTTCCGTGCCAATCCCCTCCACACCCATCACTCTGAGCTTTCACATCTCAAGACTACCTCGGCGGGGTCCGTCCTTCTGCAGCACACAATCAAAAGGGCTAATCAAGACGGGCTCGACTCTCCCAAACAACACCTGCTGCACCGCCGAGTCGGCATCGCGCCCTCAAGTGATTGGAGCTCTTCTGTTCGCTACGGCCAATCAGCCGCTTCTAAAGCCAGCCTGACTCGCAGCCTTAAATCCAACCATTGTTAATGTGGCGACTTAATTAACCGAGAACCTTCCTGGCTTGGCTAACGCCCATATTTCTGCTGTTTCTTGGCTATAAGGCAGACCGTTTAATCAAACGACGGGCAGAAATAATTACAGATGCACTCGAGATCAAGCCTTACTGGGGACCTTTTTTAAAACTAAAAAGCAAGCAGGGACATTAATAATTCAGTGAGACGGGTGGGTAAAAGACTTCCATAGACGAAGCTTGAATAGGGTGCACAGCCCCCAGATCATTCTCTGTTAAGCAAACCTGAACTTCCCTCGCAGTCAGAGCAAACCAGCCTGTGTTTAAGAGAGGTAGAAACCATATTATACTTTAACATGCTGCTGCATTGTTCCAAAAACATCTGCAGTAATTCTCAGACGGCTTTCCCGGGTGGACAAAAAAAACAACAAAAAAAACAAACCAATGTCTGTATTAGCAAAATGTCTCAGCATCATGCAAACATTTAAATGAATTTTTAACGAATAGGTTTAAGCCTAAGGACATTCTGCTAACCTATAGCTGGGTAAAAAACTATTAGGGAAATATTTTTTGTAAATATTTCTGCAGAAAGAACGTTGGAGAAATGTTTATGGAGAAGGAATTATGAGCGTTCTAATAAAAACACGCATCACCTGCTCAGTTCATAATAAAGGTTTTCTGCAGCTTTGGTCAAATTCCCATGCAAGGTTTAGGCAGAGAGGGAAAAGCGTGACGGCGTCAGATGATGGACGGTAATGCAAGATGACGGATAGTGACTGGCAGGCGACACAATGCATGTCAACCTTAAATTGGTTTGGTGCTTAAGACCGTTGAGCTGAACTGAGAGACTGTAGGCTTTACATCCTCTATATTGCAATATGCAATTAATAAAACACTGCGAGATACTGTTACAGAAAAATCTTCACTGATCCAGGGATGTGATGCAATCAGGCCTGTTTTCCAATAACATCACAGCTTAATATGTTTTATCAATTTCTTTTAATTCATGCAAGGACAACACTTCATACCTGCTATCCATTTATACACTTTACGTTAGGGAACGTCCAAGAAACAACTTCCTGTTATCACTTATGTTATAGCAGCTCTCACCATCACAGCAGTTCTCTCATCAGCCTCTCTTTTCAGTTGACGAGAAAAAAAAAGGCTTTTCAGGTCATGAAACTGCAAAACGTACAGTATTCTCCTCTTTCCTGAACACTTTCTTAAACACTGTCAGAAAACCTTGAAGTTATAGCTTCACCTTTGACTTACAAAAAACTGCGGTCGGTCTTTGCAAGTCATGTGAAACAGAAATCTTAATAAAAACAAAGCATTTATACTCCATATAAAACAAGAACGAGCACATCAATATAACCCTTGAAAAACTACCAATAACAGCAGACATGCTGGAGAAAATGAATCGACAAAAACATAAGCAGCTGCGCTATTCTATGAGTATGAATATAATACTTACAGTCGTAATAGACAATACAAAATAGTTATACTGCATAAAAGTCCCAAACCTGCAGCACTATTTATACATTAGACAGATATTCTGCTGTATTCCTTTTACGCAGATGATGTAGTGCAACAGAGGAAGGCATGCATCATAAAGCGGGGGAGATCCGGATACACACCGGATTCTGCTTATGTTGATAAATAACCCTATCCAGCACGGCATGATGGCACCTTGAGGAATGGTGCAATACAAGTGATGAAATGCCACGCCCTGACAGCTCGCCATTCTTCACCTGCTAACGGCCATCTTCCCTCAGGCATCGCGCGCGTAGCTGCTCCTCAGACTTCCATTGCAGAACACACACTCATTATCAGGGCCTGTTTTTTTCTTTATGACAGTGAGCTTAATAGTCTAAATAATAGCGAAGGGAAACAGATAACTATGAACAAGAGGCTCACTCATCTTCAGTGACAGGGCCTGTGCTTACACACTCTCTAACACACACACACACACACACACACTGTTTCTCTCTCACACACACACACACACACACACACACACACACACACACACACACACACACACACACACACACACACACTCTCGCACAAACACACACACTCTCACACAGAAACACACACTCTCACACAGACACACACACACACTCTCACACAGAAACACACACTCTCACACATAAACACATACTCTCACACACACACACACACACACACACTCTCACACAGACACACACACTCTCACACAGACACTCTCACACAGACACACACACTCTCACACAGACACACACACACTCTCACACAGACACACACACTCTCACACAGACTCACTCTCTCTCTCTCTCACTCACACACACACACACACACTCTCGCTCTCACTCACACACACACTCTCGCTCTCACTCACACACACACACACTCTCGCTCTCACT
>JAAGKR010004653.1:0-11388 GCA_011419295.1 Clarias macrocephalus
GTTCAAGGCTTTTATTGTTTTAATATTGATGATTTTGGCATACAGCTCATGAAAACCCAAAATTCCTATCTCAAAAAATTAGCATATTTCATCCGACCGATAAAAGAAAAGTGTTTTTAATACAAAAAAAGTCAACCTTCAAATAATTATGTTCAGTTATGCACTCAATACTTGGTCGGGAATTCTTTTGCAGAAATGACTGCTTCAATGCGGCATGACATGGCGGCAATCACTGCTGAGGTGTTATGGAGGCCCAGGATGCTTCGATAGCGGCCTTAAGCTCATCCAGAGTGTTGGGTCTTGTGCCTCTCAACTTTCTCTTCACAATATCCCACAGATTCTCTATGGGGTTCAGGTCAGGAGAGTTGGCAGGCCAAGAAAACAAGACAAAAAAGAACATCAGCTTTTTTTCTCAGATATGTTGTTTGACTTATTTTTATGAAAAAAATATTACATTTTATATGTATTTATATTATATTTAAATGTAGCTAAAATTCTGGTTTTCATAGGTGAAGAAATAATGTAATCAAGGACAAAACCATCTAGAACAAAAACTGTTTACTAATATGTGTTAGGAGAGTTTAATAGAAACCCTCTAGTCATTAGAAAAGTTTCTAAAACGACATCATACTTACACGTAAGCTTGATGCTTAACAGATCGTTCATGCATGAAGGTTTAGCGACAGACACCGTAAACAATTCCACAGTATGTTGCTAAAAGTTTATGAAAAGAAAAGACTGTGTAGTCAAAATTGTAACGCATATAAACTTTATTGTTCACATTTAGCTACCAGAACTTGCACAAGTGAAAGCATAGTGACGCAGGGAAAACAAGACAAAACCTTAAAGAATGTAGACTTTTCCCTTAGATTTTTAAGAAAAGTTTTTAACAGAAGACTAGCATTTCCTTTCAACGCATAGTTGTCTGACCAAGCTTTTACTACATCAGGCAGGAGGACACTCACCTGTAGTAAATACTCCTATACCCTTATCTTCTATTCATCCCTATGAGCACTGACAGAACATCCATGCATTAGTGACAGAGAAAACATGAAAAAAAAAATCTATTCCCTCAAATAAAGTATGTTGCTAAATGTTTACAAAGAAGACTGTGTAGTCAAAATTGCCACGCATATAAAGATTTAATATTCAAAATTAGTTGCCCGAACTTTCAAAAGTAAAGACATAGCGGAACAGTACCAAACCATGAAGAACGTTGACTTTAACTTTGTTAAGTTTGTAACAAAAGTTTATCACTTTATTGTGCATTGTTTTTTAAAAAAATCCGCCCTCTTGTTACATCCCCACAATCATACACATATGTAGACAGACACATATACATGAAAACAAGACTAAACCATAAAATATATCAGCTTTTTTTTTCTCTGTCAGATACATCATTTGTTTTTATGAACAAATTATTTCTGGTAGTCATACGTGAAGCAATAATGTAATCAAAGACAAAACCATCCAGAATGAAAACTGTCACTTAAGATGTGTTAGAAGAGTTTAATAGAAACTCTCTAGTCTTTAGAAAAGTTTCTAAAACAACATTTTACGTACACGTAGGCTTGATGCTTAACATACATAACGTCATACATGGAGGTTTAGTGGCAGAGGAACCAAGTCTTAAACAATCAAAAACTTCTTTTTTTTTTTAAGTTTCTAAAATAAAATTATTGCTCACAACATTTACTAACAGAACCTAAAATAAATTTCATATATGTAAGTTTAATGACAGAGGAAACAAGTCTAATCATTCAACAGTATCAACTTCTAACTCAGATACTGTATGTTGTTAGATTCTTTACAAAAATAATTTGTGTAACTAAAATTCAAGTCTAATTACTTTTTACTTAGGTGAAGAAATATTGTAATGGAAGACAAAACCTAGAAGAAAAAAAAGAACAACAACTTTACCACGAATGTTTTGGTAAGAGTTTTCTGAAAAGCTTCTAAAATAACACTATATTTCCACCTAGCAATGACAGCTGACCGAACTTGCAAGCGTGAAGGTTTAGTGACAGAAGAAAAACTAGACTAGACTAAAAAAAAATGACTAAACCCCCCAAGAACAACCCGAGAACATTTACATTTCATGTGCTACGCACGTTAACATCGGACAAGGTCACGCGGTAAAACCGTTTGCCCGCAGACCTGGCTTTTGTCGCGCATATTATTATTTTTTTAGACTAGTTCGCTCGTATGCTCGCAACAAAGTTTTAGTCGCATCATCGAGACCATTTTTCTTATTTTTCTTCAAGTCCCCGGGCCCACGACTCGGGGCTCTGACTCGCTGGTAACGCTTATTCTTCTTCTCTTTAAGTAAGTTGAAAAACTAACAAGTTCAACAGTCCCCAGTTATTCAAAGTGATCCACGTTTTTTAACCACACTGATTAAACGTTTCACTGTTCTCCTGTTGGTAATAAATAAATCTCCCTGTCTTAATAGTTAAACACAAACACATTGAAATGTATCCCCTCACCAAACATAACTTTCAAATAAAAACACACTGAACAAATCCTTACAATA
Organism: Clarias macrocephalus; assembly: GCA_011419295.1. NCBI lineage: Eukaryota > Metazoa > Chordata > Actinopteri > Siluriformes > Clariidae > Clarias > Clarias macrocephalus. The sequence goes on from JAAGKR010004653.1 coordinate 2,534, forward strand.
AATGAATAAATAAATACATATATAAATGAAATAAACAAATGAAATAAACAAATAAAATAAAAATAAATGAAATAAACAAATAAATGAAATAAATAAATGAAACGATGTCTAACGCATAAGCATCGTTACCCCCCCCCCCCCTTTTATCATTCCTCTAGGCCATAAAACGTTGTAAAGGTCATTCAAAGGTCATAAAAGGTCATAAAAAGGGCAATAAAACTGTCAAAAAGCAGTTTGACGAAAGGTGGTTAGGTATTATTTTTTTCTGCAGACCTGTGCGCTTTCAACACACCATGGGGCAGGTACCGCTTTCATCGCATGCCTTTTGGCATCAAGTCAGCCAGCGAAGTCTTTCAGCGCTTGAACTCAGAGAGTTTTGGGGACATTGAAGGTGTCTTCATGGTGGCCGATGACATGATCATAGCTGCAGCCAACAAAGCAGAGCATGATGGCTTGGGAGCCACTCTGATGCAGAAACAACACCCAGTTGCATTTGCTTCAAGAGCCCTAACGGCTGCTGAAAAGAACTATGCTCAAATCGAAAAAGAACTGCTGGCTATAGTGTTCACTCTGAGGAAATTTCACCAGTATGTTTATGGTGTTCCCATCAGAGGCCAGTCGGATCATAAACTGCTTGAGGCGATATTCTCCAAACCCATTGGGGTAGCGCCAGCATGTCTTCAAAGAATGCTGCTACCGTTATAAAGGTATGACATCCACGTCATCTTTACTCCAGGCAGCCAAATGTTAATCGCAGACCCACTGTCCAGAGCGTATCTTCCATCTGAGAATATAGAGAATCTAGAATGAAGAGAAAGTAATCTATGCAGTGAATGGGGAACCACTCCGAGGTAACATCATTCACATGATCCAACAAGCCACCCAGTCAGACCCTGAGCTTGTCGGATACGACAGTTACATGAGCAGGGATGGCCAGACAGAAAGAAGGTGGTCCCGTTAGCTGTTGAAGCTTACTGGCCGATTAGACACACGATCAGCATAGATGACAGGCTACTCATGAAAGATGATCGCATCATAATTCCTCATGCATTGCAACCTGAAGTACTGAAATGACTTCATGTGGCACACCAGGATATACAGTGCTCTTTAGCACATGCCAGGTCATGCTTCTACTGGCCAGGACTCACCGAAGGCATACATCAGATGGTGGAGTCTTGTAGTTCCTGTCAACAGAGACTTCCTGAAAATCAAAAAGAGCCAATTATCTCATATCTGGTTCCAGAGGGACCATGGCAGAAGATAGCTGCTGACATTTTTGACTTTCAGGGACGAGCATTTATCCTGATAGTGGATTATTTTTCTAAATATCCAGAAGTCCTACAGCTGTCAGACAAAACATCAGGCTCGCTTATAGTGCAATTCAAAGCAGTGTTTGGAAGACACGGGGTGCCTGAGACCCTGATCGCATATCATGTACCCTTTGCCAGCGCTGAGATGGCTCAATTCACTCATGATTAGGGTTTCACCATCACTCATTCTAGCCCGAACTATGTGCAGTCCAACAGTATGGCTGAGCAAGCCATAAAAACTGTCAAGACTATGCTGAAAGCAGCTGCTCAGTCTGGCACTGACTCGCACCTAGCCTAATTGACTCTTCGCAACACTTCTGTCACTGGTCTCAAGTACTCTCCAGCCCAGATCCTGATGGGTAGAGTTCTACGTTCCACCTTGCCGACAAGCTGTTCTACGGCCTTCCACACCTAAGTACATTCAAGCAGCACTGCAGCGTCGCCAGTCGCAGCGGAAGAGTTGGTATGATAGAACAGCAGCCCCGCTTCCAGCCCTTAGAATGGGACAGAGAATATATAGGAGAATCAAAAATAAAAAATACATGGAAACCAGCTACAGTTGTCAGAATCAGAGATGAGCCCCGGTCATATGATGTGATTACGTCATCGGGCACAATCTACCGCAGAAACAGGCGCCACCTCAGACCTGACAGGTCAGTCATACATGATGCACAACCCAGTTCTGCCGTGTACAGTGGTGATGACCTGTGTTACAATACCATTTCTGAGCCGCTCCAACATGTGGAAGAAAGTACTGTCCCTGGTTCTCGATGCACAAGAGCTGGACGTACCATCAGACAACCTGCCTGGCTAAAAGACTATGTCCTTACTTAAGAGTGTTTGACTGGTGTTTATATTTCTTGTTCATAACTAATGGTTACTTATATTCTGCTAGTGTTTATAGCATACTTACAGTCCTTCTTTCAAATTTGATTAGTATGTATCATTCATAGCTTAAGAAGAGGGATGTAGTATATGCAGTGGATGGGTCAGCCTAGGCCACCCCACATAGTTTATGTAGTGGGTACGCCCACAGACGTACTGCGCATGCACGACCTGTACCTGTTGAAGTTGGTGTACAGAGTAAAGGAGAAGAAGTCTTTGAGCGAACTCTGCTGTGTGTACGTTATTGTTAACGAGTCCAACAAAACATACAACAATGGGTGAACATGTCCAAATTACAGCATAAATACCATATGATAGTTATCAAGTTGATATACAGGTCAATCTCCATTTGAAAATAATAATATAAAATAATATATATACATATTATATATCTTGCTATATCTTGCTATGGTACCTTTACTACCATTTAAACCTATTTATTATAATAAGTGGTGCAGAAGTGTATAATAAACCAAAAAGATAAACACAAAAAAGATGGACAGCTATTTATTTAATTATCATTTTAAATATTTATCAACAACATCCATCCATCAATGCAGTATGTCTGCATTTTAATCGATAAATCGCTTGCATTTATCAAAACATGGGGTGCCTGAGACCCTTTTGATCAAAACGCTGCCTTTTGTAAAGTGAAACTGAGAGCCGCGGGTTTAAAATGAATTGTAGATTAATTTTAAAGCATGATTTAGTGCATCTCATTTCATCATTATAAACATAATTTATGAATTACCCTCGAACAGGTGGCAGAGCTCTGATTAGACTACGTACAGTAGGAAATAGGCTCAACATCTTGGCGCCCAAGCCTCATTAAAAATAAATAAATAAATAAATAATTAACAAATATTGTAAGTAAACAACAGTAGCACAAGTTTAGAAAAAAAATATTTAGACTCTAAATAGAAACCGAATAATTTTTTTAAGGTGTGCCAGCTGGCACTATTCTTATATTGTTCTTTGTCAGGGTAAATCGTTCAGTGACATTTCATGAAAATTTCATGAAAATTCCATGTACTGTAAATAGGTACTGTACATCTGTATGAATAAACTGAGATGCCCACCCTCGTGAAAATGGTGAATTCAGGGAAAGGCTCCCACGCGAGAGGTTTTGTGCGGACCACTGAGCTTCTATGGATTCTAAAATTGACATTGTTGCTGTTTTTTAATACATGCAGTGGAAGAGTCTGAGAATTTATTTACCATAAGCTTTGTTGTATTGTTTTTACACAACCTATAATTTCACCTATGCTATTTTACAAATGGAATATTTTTATGTTACACTCTTAAAACTGCTGGGTTAAATGTTAAAGTGCTGGGTTATTTTATCTATTTATTATTATTTAGTAGATTGCCTGTTAGAAATACCCAAAATGAAATTAATCCGCTGTTTTAACCACTGCAGAGATAGTTAATCAGCGGTAATTTTCAATACAACTACTAATGATAATAATACTGAATGGAGAAATCGCAGTCAAAGAAGAATCTTCATTGAAAAGAAAATGAAGAATAAATACATAACAGTATTTAAAGTTTGAGACACATTTATGAGCTCTGTCTCTTGCTGTCAATGGTCGCCCAAGAGAGAGAACGCATTTTTGGCTTCAGTAGACACACAATACTTCAGATTGAAACACGACTGCCCCTACAGATAATGAACGGCATTTTCACAGCTTCCCGCAAGCTGCCGCGGAAGCGCGCGAGATACCTTTTCAAGAAACGTGCGTTCTTAATGGCCAGATCTGTAGGCAAGAGCAAGATGACAAAGCAATAAACAGAAATAAGATGGAACAAAGGGAAATAGAAGAATTGTTAATTATTAATTGAGTAATTATCAAAAATGTAAACATTGAAGAACAAGGAAACACAAGGACTTAACTTTGTATTTTTTATTTATATTTAAGTAAAATTGAAGGTCCGCTCAAGCTTACATGTAAATGAAGGAATTCTACTTTTACTTGGGTAATATTCAATCTAGGGTATCTCTACTTTTACTCAAATGCAGGTTATTAGTACTTGGCCTATCATTGTTAAATGGGGTGCAAACTGAGGTCAGGTGACAGTAATCATGACATACTATAGGGACAATGAATGATGAAACATGGGAGGATAATGTGTGTGTGTGTGTGTGTGGGGGGGGGGGGTTAATGAGGAATTTGCATGTCAGCGGGTCTTTGCACAAACTCGTGTTGACACAAGTGAAGAGCTTTAGTAAACGTTTACAGCAAACATCAGAATGGAAAAAGTGTGAACATAGTGCCTTTGACCATGGCATGGTTGTTGATGTCAGTGAGGATGGTGCCAATGTCCAAAGGGTGGTTACCCAGTCTTGAAGCCTTCAGTACGTTCACTCTGCTTAGAGTTTTGCTCATATCAGCAATGGTAAGATCAGATTGTTATAAGATTCTGTGGTCTTCCTTACTGACATGCATTTCTGCAATAAGTACCGAAGAAGGCATCACTGTCATAGACAGGTTCTATAGAAGTTGCCTGAATGCACTTCCCATGGATCCCATTAAAGGCGTTTCGATCATTTAATTAATAAAATTTTACGTTCAGTTTCACCTTTTAACCAGGATCCTGTTGAGATCGAGTTTGAAGTACATATGGTCAATCCCTCTAACTTTGCTTGTTTTTATATAAAAATATATAAAAGTAAAATTTTGTAGTAAAAGCGAACCTTGAAATTTGTAATGAATAACAAATGTTTTCATTATCAGGTTAATTTACCTTTATTACACATCTACCTTGTTCAGGTAAGAAATGGACACTAAAACCCAGCTACACATTGTTTCATTATTCTACGTGCTGTTTCTGCACCAGTACACTTTATAATATACCCTAAACACATTTTACTGCATTAAGGTGTTATATTAATCTGCTTCAACCCCATGGCCCCAATACTGAAGGTGTATAAATGAAATTTCTGTTAACTGTATGATAAGCAGTGTGATGTTTTGTGCTTTCAGTGGTGTGTTGGTGTGCAAGTCTTCTGAGTGAGTATTTATATCTGTTTAGTTATAGGTGTATAGTATGTTATTGTATGTTATTCCTTCTTTTATTTTACTCCATTTTCCATTTATTAATTACATTCCTTTAGTTTTATTTAACCTGTTTCTTCCTTGTGTAAAAATATTTATTTACTAATAATAATCTTTTAAATAAGTTTGCATGGTAGGTTTTACAGTTTACAGTTAACGTCTTTATAGTGTCATGGGTGGTCTGAGGCTGAGGACCTGGTCGAGGAGAGCAGATGGAGATAGGGAGAATTTTGAAGCAGCTATAATAGAGTTATTTTTTTTGTCAGATTTTCTGCTTGATCATAAATTTTTACTGATATCACATAGTAAATCAGCCATGAAATGTTTCATTCATGTGCAATAGACAGGTATATATGGATTTGCCATGTAATCAGGGGTTTTAACTGATTAAATAAATAGTCTGTGCTGCACCGAGAGTATAAATAAATTAAATTTCACATCTTTTTGTGTTATTATTGCTGAAATTCACAAAACAAAACCACTGAATTAGAAGTTGAGTCCAGAACCACTGGTACTGTAGATGCCATTGAATATAATAAAATGTGACTGACTATGTGGAAACCAAGCTAAAATCACTGTTTGAAATCATTCCACAAACCTGTCTGAAAAGGATTCTAAATGTCTGTTCCTGATCATCTTTCAGGGAAGAAAAAAGGGATGGTAATACAGACTTAATATTTCCTCCTGGGTGAGAGCACACACACACACACACACACACACACACACACACACACACACACACACACACACACAATCTGTTTACCTAAATGTGTTCGTCTCATCTATTGTTGAGATGATGGTTTCTATTATGATACGGTTGATGGTTTCACTGGAATTACCCAACTAACTCCAATGATCTCATTTCTCACAAGTCTGAGTTTGGCTGGCATGCTATCTAGCAAAACACAGACAGATCTAAAGATAAGGAGGTTATTTTTTATTTCTTTTCTCATTTCCCAGAGATACTTACACTCTACACTCTGACAGTTGCTTTTGCGCAAGGGAAGTAGGGCTTTACATTAACTTTTGAATTCACTTGCAGTCAGATAAGACGCTGAATTGTTTTCCCCCGATTTTCTCCCTAATTTAGACGTATCCAATTCCTCTCCATCACTAGGGCGCTCCATATTATTTTATTTTTTTAAATGCAAACAGACTAACATCACATGGGAATAACAGAACATACAGGCGTGCAACAAAAACACAAATAGATGGCAACAGTGGTGAAATGAAGGAAAGAAGCAATGACATATTACTTCTTATAACTACTCTGCATTTGTGTGTGTGTGTGCGCGCATGTGTATCTGACTGTAGGGGTGGAAATATGTGAGTGAATGAAAACCATTTAAGATATTTACATGGCATCAAAATAACCAGAAACATATCAGTACTGTTACAACTGCTGATGATACAATAATAATAATTACGATAATAATCACTTTTCATTAAAAATAATATGGGTAAGAGAATGAAGAGACAAGGTAATTAAAATATAATAATAATAATAAAAATAATAATAATAATAATAATAATAATAATAATAATAATAATAATCATTTGTTATTAACTAATGCTGCCCTAAATCCCCCCAATCCCCCCATGCTGGAGTCATGATTCTAGGAGTGTGAGGAGAGAAGTGTGAATCTGGTGTAATATGTTTGGAAGTGGACAGGTTTTCCATGGAGATGTAATCTATTAGTAAGCATTTCCAAGTTGCAATGTGCATGTTATCTTGATTTACAGTCCTGAGGATAGTTTTCTTGGCAATAGGTAGTGCCAGCAGGAGTATTTTATTGTTTGTGTTGTTTAAATTGTTTGTGGATGTGTCACCTAGTATACAGAGGGAGGGGGGCATTAGGATGTGACATCTTATAAATATAGATAATTCAGAAGAGTTCAGATGATTCAGAAGAGTAATTTTTTTGAGGAGGATATATTAGTTAGCATTGAGATCGAAGGGCTAAGTTTCAAAATAATAATCTTATTATGTATTGTTGTTTGTATAGCTGATCTGATTTGTAAGTATTCTGAAAAACAATTACTCCCGATGCCATGTTTCTGCAGCAAATCGGGCAATGAGGCCGGATTACTGTTTTGAAAAATATGTTGATGTGGGTCATACCTTTGTCCGCCCATGTGCGGAAGTTCAGTTTTTTTTTATTTTTATTATTAACTTTGAAATCTGGGTTGTACCAAATGGGGGTGTGTTTAGATGGTTTATAAGGGGTGTTTGTAATTTGAAGAAATTTCCACCAGGCTGTCAGAGCTGCTAATATTGTGGATGTTTTGAAACAGGAGTGCTTAATAATTGTCTGGCTACAGAAGGGAAAGTTTGAAAGTTGAATGTCTTTACAAATTGTTTGTTCAACATCTAACCATACAACTTCTGATGGGTTGGGATGCATTCATTTGTAGATGTATTGAAGCTGATTAGCTAGTGAGTAATGATAGAAGTGTGGTGCTTCCAATCCTCCTTGTATTTTAGATTTAAGGTGGTCAATTAAATTCTTTGGACTTTATTTTTCCAGTATAACTTGGTAATAATTGAATCCAAGGATTCAAACCAGGGAAGGATGGGGTGTATTGGGATCATTGAAAAAAGATTTAATTTATGAAGTATTGTCATTTTAATAAGTGATATTCTGACCAACAAGAATAATGGTAATTTCATCCAAAGTTGGAGATCATCATCTCTCATTTTAAGTAGTGGTGCCTAAATAAGTAATGTGATTGGTGTTGAAAGGGAAAGGTGGTGTAGGGGTTGTCACATTACAGCTGTAAATAACAATTATAAATCAAGTTCAGAAAGACATAGTCATTGGGTAACCTCAAGAAACTTCCAGAGGAAAGACCAAATTCGCCAGAACACCTCAGATTTTTTTATGTAAATCATAAGTTAATTTTTCCAGTGGTAAAAGTATGGACACCCGACTCAACCATATTGACTGAAGGTACCCGAGCAGTTGACCATAATAATAGTATAATTTTTTTAGCCAAGTATATCCAGAAATTTAGTACACATTCTTTATCACAGTCAAGACCCAGATCCACTGTACAATTCAAAAAATATACTTTTGGGGACAAAGCAAATCTTTTTCCGCTAATTTTTTGAATAATTTTGTGAATCTCTTTCCAGTACATTTTGATTTTGTGACAATCCCAAAACGCATGCATCACTGTACCAATCTCCATGTTACATTTAAAACATAACTGAGAGCAATTGGGAAATATTCTATGGAGACGAACTGGGGTTAGAGAAGTCCTGTGGATACATTTAAAGTTTTGTTCATGAACCGGAATTGAAGCACTTTTAGGAAATATGTTTGAGCAGACAGATAGCCACCCTTCATCAGTGAAAATAGATCCAAAGTCCTTTTCCCATGTCATTCTTAAAGAGTCCAAGGTCGAAGGGCCAGCACTGGACAGCAATGCGTATAATTCAGAGATCTTTTTTTAAGAGTATATGAAGAGGAAACTTTTTTTCTATTTTAGTAAGATCAAATTGTATATTACCCTCTTTTAACTTCAACTCTAAAAAATGTCTTATTTGAAGGAATTTATAAAAATCTTTACTGGGCAGACTAAATTCCTGTCTTAACTCCCG